>JACXVL010000028.1:195215-214191 GCA_014898675.1 Athelia sp. TMB | reverse complement strand
CGACTGGATACAGGACTCTATCCTTGAGCGCAATAGACGTATTCGCCGTGCGGACACTGTTCACGCATCGCGCCGTCGCCCAGGTGGAAAGATAACCCTTCCTTGGCTCTGGACGCAGATACGCAAGGTCGCCGACGCAGTACAAACGTGGTTTGTCGTGACCCTCGTCGGTGCGCCCCCGTTCCCCACAATCCCCACTCGCGCATGCTGACTCGCAGCACGCAGGCATACTGATAGGCATAAATGCAGGCCTGATATCCATCATCACGGAGTGGCTGTCAGACATCAAGATGGGCTACTGCTCGGACGGCTGGTGGCTGAACCAGCACTTCTGCTGCTGGGAGATCGAGAGCGATGAGACGGACGTCTGCGACTCGTGGCACCCCTGGAGCAATGTCACCGTCGCACGGTGGTTCATATACGTGGTCTTCGCCGTGAGTACCCTGCGCCCGCTGCCTTTCGTGCGCCTAACGCGGCTTTAGGGCATATTCTCGTTCACCGCGGCGCACCTCGTGCGCTCGCTGGCCAAGTACTCAGCTGGCTCTGGAATCTCTGAGATCAAGTGCATTCTCGCGGGCTTCATCATGCAGGGCTTCCTCGGCTTCGCGACTTTCGCCATCAAGAGCATCACGCTCCCACTCGTCATCGCGTCGGGCCTGAGCGTGGGCAAGGAGGGCCCCTCGGTGCACGTTGCGTGCTGCATCGGGTGGCTCGTATCGGGCTGGTTCGAGAAGTTCAGCAAGAGCCAGAGTGCGTATTCAAGTTCATATTACGGGTATAGCATGGTGGATTAATTCGTTTGTAGGTAAAATGCGGGAAATAGTAACAGCTGCGAGCGCGGCAGGCGTCGCAGTCGCCTTTGGTTCGCCTATAGGTGGGGTACTATTCTCTATTGAAGTGCGTATATTCCCGCACAACTCCCTTCTCGCTTTCCCACTGCCACTTTTGGCCCATTCACCTATCGCCACCTACTCCCCCTCTCCAACAAACACAAGCTGACATCCTCTTAGGAAATGTCACACACTTTCTCCACCAAGACGATGTGGCGCTCCTTTGTATGCGCGCTCGTTGCGACAGTTACGCTCTCCGCGATGAACCCGTTCCGGACGGGCAAGCTCGTGCTGTTCCAGGTCACATACGACCGCGACTGGCACTTTTTCGAGATCATCTTTTTCGTAGTGCTCGGTGTATTTGGGGTGCGTCTCTCTGCTCCTTCTCTCTATCGACGCTGATGCTCCCCAGGGCCTCTACGGCGCCTTCGTCGTCAAGTTCAACCTCCAGGTCGCCGCCTTCCGCCGGCGCTACCTCGCGTCGCACGGGCTCGCGGAGGCGGTGATCCTCGCGGTGCTCACCGCGCTCATCGGGTACAGCAACCGCTTCCTGCGCATCGACATGACCGAGTCGATGGCGATCCTCTTCCGCGAGTGCGACGGCGGCGGCGAGCGCGACTTCGACCACCTCTGCCAGACGAGCGCGCAGTGGCGCATGGCGAACTCGCTCTTCCTCGCGACGGTCATCCGCGTCGGGCTCGTCGTCGTGAGCTATGGCGCGAAGGTGCCCGCGGGGATATTCGTGCCGAGCATGGCGGTGGGCGCGACGTTCGGGCGGATGGTGGGGATCGTGGTGAAGGCGATGTATAGAGCGTATCCGCACAGTGGGATCTTTGCGGTGTGCGATCCGAATGTGCCTTGTATCACCCCGGGGACGTATGCATTTCTGGGGGCGGCGGCAACGCTGAGGTGGGTTCCATCCTGCCGTAGAAGTATGCATGCTCATGTTGTCGGTGCAGCGGGGTGATGAGGATCACAGTGACGGTCGTGGTTATCATGTTCGAATTGACTGGTGCACTGACGTACATTTTGCCCACCATGGTAAGCCCGTTCGCCCTCCCGCCACTCCAACCTAACACCCGCTCTGCCCAGATCGTCCTGTTGGTGACAAAAGCGGTGGGCGACTTCCTGGGCACGAACGGCATCGCCGACGAGATGATCCGCTTCAACGGGTACCCCTTCCTGGAGAAGGAGGACCACGCCTTCAACGTGCCCGTCTCGCGCGTGATGAAGCGCGCGCTGTCGATCCTGCGCGCGGAGGGGACGACGCTGGGCGACCTCGCGGCGCTGCTGGAGGACACCGACGTGAAGGGGTTCCCGATAGTGGGCGGGAGCGGGGACGGGGACGCGCGCACGCTGATGGGCGCCATCGGGCGGAGCGAGGTGCGCTACGTGCTAGGTGGGTGGCGCGGTGACGTCGCGTGACGCCGTGTTGACGTTTGTTGTTTGTTTTTGGACAGATAACGCCAAACGGCTGGGAGGTGTGCGCCCGGAGACGCCATGCCTCTTCACGCGGAGCGCAGAAGACGAGGGCGTGCCGGGCCTTTCGGACAGCGCGTCTGGACCCGCCATAGGGATCGAGGAGGAGCTCGCGGCGGAGCTGATTGGGACGACGGTGCGCGGTGACGTGATCAAGCTCTGGCCATGGGTAAATCAGGCAAGTCATAAACTTTTTGTTTGCATCACTGCGTTTGTCATTGCAAGCTTACGAGAAAATATATTGCGTTTGTTGGTGCAGACACCCCTCACTGTGGCGCCCCAGCTGCCTTTGGAGATCGTGATGCAACTGTTCAAGCGAATGGGGTGCGTTTTGGCTATATTTCCGTATCGAGTCCGTCCGTTGATTCTTCTGCAGGCCCCGTGTGATTCTGGTGGAAGACCACGGGAAGTTGGTGGGGCTTGTGACGGTAAAAGACGTGCTCAAGTTCATGGCGATGGAGAAGCCCGATGGGCATCGTTCAACAGAGTCGTGGGACGCGCTGCGGGGGGAGGTGGATGGGCTGGTGTCGGAGAGCAGGACGTGGAGCGGGCGGGTGGTAGACGACATCGTAGGATGGTGCCGCCGGGTACTCCGGCGATGAATAAATAATACCATATACCTGTAATTTTAAGCTCAGCCCCAGCAGCCCCGAGCGCTCTGAGAAGGTGTCGTCAAATCAAATTACTCCAATGACGCTCACTTATTGCTGCCGAATTTGGGATGAACATACCGCACAGCAGCACCACGACGTCAGTCACGTCACAAGATTCTCGCGAGCCAAATACTATATAACAAGCCTACTTTGACATTAGATATCCATTAGCTCCTCTGCCTTCCCAAACGCCAACCACATCCTCTCCTATCATCTACAACATGCCCGTCGCCACCACCGAGATGTCCAGAAAGCGCTACTCCCAGGAGCTTGCCGAGTACACTCTCCGCCAGTTCAACATCGCACACAAGGCTGCCGACCTCCAGGGGCTCCCCAAGAGTGTCGAGGAGACACGCAAGCTCTCCCCGCGGAGAAGCCAGCGCTCAGGTGGGTCCTCGCGCAAAGTCCCCCTATTTTCACGTTGGCTGACATGACGCTTATGACAGATTCGAAGCTGCACCGCCAGGAATCAGCATCCCTGAAGCCCCTCACGGCTTAAAAACGCGCACTCATTAGATACCTCGATGGTGCGCTTCTATTTATTCAATGCTCCACTTGTTGCTGATTTAAGTTCTTAGAGTATGGCAGGCGCCGCCTATTCTACATCAGCCAGCTCAAGGACCAGCATCATTCTGACTCACGATAATTATTTCCGCACGCAATGTTCTCCCTGTATCATTACCTATCCGGTGTCCTTGTACTAGCCTAGACTGCATCTGATAATCGAAAATTGATTTTTTCATCGTCTGCGTTGAGCGATTTTCACTGCAATATTCCAATCGTTCGGAGCACCCATCAAATCTCGTCATCCGGCGGCAATGATTCGCCGTAAAGAGGAGAAATTCTGACTGACGCCTCCCGTCATTGCCTCGGTGTAGCCCTGTGGTCCGCCAGATAGAAGACGAACGCGCGTCCGTCCTACCAAGTTCAGTGAAGGGAGGTAAATGGAAGCACTAGGCGGCGTCCATCCACCGTTATCAGTTGCTAAAACCGAACTCCCGGGCGCTGACCAATATCTTTATTCGACAGATACTTCTGTGAAAGGAGGAGCGGAAGCGAGAACGCGGAACCCTGAAAGGAAATACGCAATCGAGACGCTCCGCTGACGTCGTCGACGTATAACCTGCGGCGGTTTCAACTTCGCATAATTTTACGGTCGCGTCCTGCGTATCTCAACTGAAAAGATATATCGCCTTTGCAACTGCCGCCCCGCGTATCTCGTTAGATAACCGCTCCACAGCTAACGTCCGACGACCGAGTTTACGCGACACCTGCGGAGCGCGACACCGAGACGATGACCAATCGCTGATAGGGTGTCGAAGTTCGTGTTGCTACATAGAAGTCCGCGGAGCGCGTGGAGCATGGCCAAGCAGGAGCTGGCCTGCCCTAGGAGTCGCAGATCACGAGCTTGAGCACGCGGACGCCTCATCAGCATCAACTGCGAACGGGAGCCGTGACAGGCCAGGCCCAAACGCTAACGCGTAGCGATTTGCGCAGTACCGAAAGGCGGACAAGCGGCACCAGCGACGATCATCTATTATTCCTCTAGATGCGGAACGCGGCACCGAGGCCGATAGCGAAGAGGAGCACAGGCTCCAAGGCGCAAACTTGAGCGAGTATGTCGTCGGTCGCGTTCAGGTTGCCGTAAGCCAGTCCTTTCTGTTGGCGTCAGCCTCGCGGCAAAAGCATTCTTCAGTACTCAACAGCATAAAGTCGCTTGGGGCTGAACGGTTATCTGATTCTCCAAAGTCACAAGGACACAGGACGTGGCACTGAACCCATTCTCGACAACGATCGCCGATGAAGGTATGTGTCACGGTCGAAGTTGGCATCAGTAATCCGGAAGTCGAAGACATCAGTGGAGCATGGAAAGCGGTGCATAAACTGCCAGCAATCTCCACAACTTGGCAAGTGCGCGTAGCCATTAGGTCGCGTCATGCGACCTGTTGTGCCCACACCAAAGGAGCAGAGGTTGTGACCGTTGACGTTGTATGGGGAAGCAGCGTAGCTTGAGGCTGTGGATGGTGAATGAAGACCCAGCGAAAGCCTACGAAAGCATCATATTTCCGTAAGATGAAAACCCAAGGTTCATTCGACGCTAGTAGAGCATATTCGCTAGCGATTTCAACCGAGTTTTAGCGCTCCACTCAATTCAGTTTCAATTCAGTTTCAAGACAAAACTCGGTTCAAATCGCCTAGCGAATATGCTCTAGTAGGCCGCGGCGAATAAGTACCAACGCAGAAGATGATTTCAGAACACTCACTAGGGTCTCGGAGTTCGCATGATATCGACAATGGCCATCCATGTCTCCCATGAGCAACAAGAAGCTTGAATCTGGTACCTACTTATGTCTTCTTTTGAGCCCTGCCCTGAGATGTCAGTGTGAGATCTAGAGTCCAGTTGGAGCGCAAGCAGTTGATACCTTTACGTAATCTCTGCCCGGATCATATACCCAGTGGCAATGCTGACGCCACATCTCTGCTCCTAGTACTTCTCATGCGTGCAGCTTGAGCCAAACTTGAGCGCTTGAGAACAATATTGTCCCACCCAGTACCAGGCATTGTCGTCCGAGGATTCTTGTCTGGTCGCCACAATGCCGGCTACAAATTCACTGGCTATGGCCTTTTTGTGACGCCAAATTGGAGGCATATACTCTCCTTGGTCACCGTTCTTGCACCGGCAGCGTCCGCGCACCCTGTTGATGCAATGGCTACAGAAGACCTCCAAATATCATACACTACAGATCCTGTCACATCTTCTTCTTCAAGCTGAAAACTATCGCCCTTAATCTTGAACACCAGGCTGCCAGCGCTTATTGAGATCTTCGCAGTCCCGTTCAGGCAGACACCGTCCAAGGAAAAGCGAGGCTACACGTCGTCCTTTGGCTCAACTTTAGTCACTTCCACGCACCATCCCACACAAGCATCTCACAACGTATAACATGTGTAATGCGCTCCATGTTGTTCATCTGATATTATGACTGACTGGTATTTGAACATTCGCCTCTCAGCCGCTCTTGTAATCGGTGGTGCTGCTGCAGTTGCAGGAGCAGTTATCGCCCCTTTCGCAGCACCCGCAGTGCTTGGTGTCGTTGGCTTTGGAGCTTTGGGTCCAATCGCTGGTGCGCCGCCCCCTTATTGTCACATTTGAATCCCTGTTGACCTTTCTCCGATGTGAGTTTAGGAAGCATCGCGGCAGGTATGCAGGGCGCAGCCGTTGTTGCAGGGAGTTCGTTCGCCGTGGCACAGTCTGTCGCTGCCGGGGGAGCTTTACCTGCGATTGGATACGGGGCTGCTGGGGCCATCGCCGGAGGCGCTGCCACCGTTGCTGCTTGGTTCTCAGGCGTATGAGCAGAACTGGTCAATAGGATTCATAGCTAGAAACATGAAGACAGCGTGATTGTCATAAGCGGTGCTAGTCTCTCCAAAACATCTTACAAATGACTCGTCCCTAGTCCGAGGGATCTGGGATTACATTGATTGAGATGATGTGCAGTTAGTAGATAATTTGTATCGCTCAAAACCCTTTGTCGTACTTTCCATCAGCATAGAATTTCTGCATCCTCGTCACAATGTCATGGAGCCCCGCCAACCACTTGTCGAGTTCTGCGTCTAATCTCTCTTGCGATGCAGGCTCGCCGCCGTTGGGATCGGCGGCAAGCTTGGCGTAGAAGTCTTTGCGGTAGGGGCATGCACTCATTGCCACCTGTCAACAAGATTCAAACAAGATGACGGTGGTGTTGCGGGATTACGCACCGAAAACACGCCCTTGACGACAAAGTTATGGAAAGGTTTCAGACTCCCTTCGTATCCCTCGAGGAAAGCAGCTTTGAGTTCTTTATCCTTGGCTGCTTGCAGATTTTGCAGCGATTTGCAAGTGAACGACAGACCGCGAAGGAGCCACATCAATCCCTCGGTTGCTGGCCGCTTCTTTTCCTTTGCCTCGTTCTCCACGAGTTTTTCGAGAGTGGCAGATTGTTCGGGGAATGCATTGTATCGAGCGCGTACTTTCTGCGATGTAGTTTCGATATGAGAATTACATTCAAAGGCGATCGATCTACTCACTGTAATGTTTCCCTTCAAATCGGACTGAACAACAGAGAAAGCAGCAGATCCAAGCAGATCTGGATGGCTTCCATCATGAGTGCATGTCTCACAAACCCCCAATCCAACTTACCAAAGAGTCCTACTAGACCCTCCGCAGCCTCTAAGAATGAGATGGTAGCAACCCCGAGGTCCGTGATGGGAACATCGGCGAATGACTATGGCGGTCGGTCATCTGTGAATCATCGGGAAAGAGATGGCCTACTTTGACGGTGTCGAGATATGATGGCATTTTGTAAGGTAAGGAGGGTCGTGGTGTGAAGGAGAGATGGAAACGTGCAGACTGCAACGTGACGCGACCCCTTGAACACCAAATTGACGGTGCCAATTGCGCATCTAATCTTATCTATGTTTCTGGTCTCAATTGACGAACTCTTGCGTGATCGTCGACAATTTTTCAAATACTGCGACCATGACTACTGGATCATGGTAAATCACCACTTATCCCCTCAACCATCATGCCACACGCGGATTCATCCTTTGTGCCGAGTTCAATACAGACGAAGACCGAGTTTTGGGAGCATGTCTACACACAGGTAGAATCGCTTCTTGCCTTAGAGCGAGGCTGGGTGAGTCATCGCGCCAATCTATCGATATAACACAGATTGAACAACAAAAAAGGTCACCAATTTGGCCAACGCGTCAGCCGTGATTTACAACGCTTTACTGGCTTTCCCTTCACATTTTGGTCCAAATGAAAGAGCGGTGAATTGGTGTGGTGCGTCTCGAATTTTCGTGCTTTACGAGGGTCTATTGCTGATATAACTTTACAGGGTTCTACCTTGATTCTACTCTTTTTCCTCGACCACGTATCTCTCGTGCACAACCTCTGAGTAATGGTCACGCATCCAGCAAGCTACTCCTTGGCCCGTTTTGCGGAAAGCCTGCTTGCCAATTCATCAACACGACGCCTGGAAAAGCGCGAGGAGTCTGCGCAGATGCGTTTATGCAGCGCAAAACCGCGCTCGTACCCGATGTCGAGGCCTATCCTGGTCACATAGCTTGCGACGGCGAAACCAAGAGCGAGATTGTATGCCCTTTGCTGCTGCAGCGAGATGGAGAAGAGGACGCAGTGCTGGGAGTATTGGACTTGGACTGTCTCGCTCTGGGTGGATTTGACGAAGAAGATCAGACTGGTTTAGAGAGGATAGCAGAGCTTGTGGTCAAAGCCTGTGACTGGTAGTACACCGCCAATAAGTTAAAACGTTAATCAAGGCTTAATAGATAGACTATTGGGGTAGATGCGACTGGGCAACCTATTGTTGCTCCTTTTTCCATAATAGATATTCCTCGTGAAGCTTCTTTTGTGCACCTAGGTCCTTGAGCATCTTCTTCGCACCGCTCTTGCTGACCTCTTTACCTTCGCCGTCCAAGAGGGGCAATCCGGCTTCGTCCCACTTGCTGTATGTATTGGCCGGAACATTCGGGGGTTTGAACATCTCTTCCGGGGGGATACGGCCTTTTTCCAGCCGCTGCTGTCGCTTTATACGCTCGGCCTCGACGGCGGCGGCCTTCTTGGCCGCTTTGGACTCTATGAGGGCACGTTTCTCTTCACGGGCTTTTATCAAGTCAGCGGGGGATACGAGTTTGACAAGGGCTTTGCCATCTGCAATGGGGCACGGCATTCAACAACAAAACCTCTGGAGATGAAAAATAGCCGAGCACGCACCCGGCTGATCATCCAAAGCGACACCAAGAGGCACCAGTTCGGTATCGCGAAGCGTATCACATAGTGCCAGTATATCCTTTAGTGCGCTCTCGCCTTTGGCCATGGCTAATTGTCGGATGCCATCTCGGAAGCCAGATAACGTTCGAAGGTAGGGCATGAGGACCTCCTCGCGCTAATAGTCAATCAGCAAGCAAGATCAAAGGAGGAATAAGGGTATTTAGGTTTTACATTGACATTCGAATCGCCGGTAGCTTCTTGACCCCATCCAAGCTCCACCTTCTCGCCCTCACCTAGGCCAAACATGCGGAGCATTTTGCCTACCCAACGTGCAACGTTGTCTACTAAGCCGATGTTAAGGTTTTTGCCCTGTGCATTGATGTACACGTTGGTCCGGGACACTAGATCTCGCAAGTGGCCAAGCGCTTCGGGTGTATTGAACGAGTCGCACAGGGAGTTGCGAAATGCCGATTGGGTCTGGTAGAGGCTATAAAAAAGGTTGGCGAATCAGCATAAAAGCATGTAGACATCCGGTGCGATCGATCGTACATTTCAGTGAGCTCCCGCTCCGGTGCCTCGTAATGATGTTGCCCATCGGATTTAGTGGGATCCGCCTCGACCTGCGCAACCAGAGCCTTGACTGTTGTGAAGAAATTCTGAACGGCAGTTTGGCTGTCAATGTCCGAGATAAGATTAGCCTATTTTGAAAGCTTACGTTGAACGCAATCTCTATGCTGCGGACTTCACCGGACATAGTCGACTCAGCAAAGTCCACCTTGGTGTTCCATAGCTGCGTCAAGAACGCGAGGCGCAGCTGGCGGGCTGTGTAACGTTGTAAAATTTCCTTTGGACTTATAGTCAGACTCGGAGACTGACTTGAGCAAGGTCGTACTCACATCGATTGTGATGAAGTTCTTCAAGGATTTGCTCATCTTTGAACCTTCGATATGCAAATGACCGGTGTGAAGGAAGTAATTGACCCAGGTTCCGCAATTGTGATATGCTTCTGATTGTGCCATTTCGTTGTCGTGGTGAGGGAACGCTAAATCACTACCACCCGAGTGAATGTCCATGTTATCACCCAGAACAGCGCTTGCCATGACGGAACACTCTATGTGCCATCCTGGGCGACCGGGGCCCCAAGGAGACGGCCAAGATGGTTCGCCTTCTTTGGAAGCTTTCCATAAGGCGAAATCAGAGGCAGAGCGACGGCCACTCTTCGCAGCCAATGAACCTGCGGGTAGGGCGGTTAGCACAGATGAATCAATAAATCAAGGAGCCCCACCTTCCCCTTCCTCTAGTAGCTCTCTGTTGCCTTTGCTCCAAGGTTCCAGTTTGGCGTAGTGGTGTCCGTCTGCATTGTCGAATGCACCAGTATCGAAGTAAACACTGCCTTCGTGTTCATATCCATACCCATTGGATATGATCTTCTCAACGAAAGTAACAATTTCGGGTACATATTCCGTCACACGGGTCAACGTGTCCGGCCCTCGTACGCGCAATCGTGCCATGTCTTTGAAGAATTGATCTTCCCAATAGGCAGCTAGTGATCGGAAAACCAAAGGATCTGTAACGGTGGACTTAAACTAAGAGCACGAAATTCAGTAAGAAGGCGGCATATAAAGAAGTTAGCCCACCTTCTCATCTTGCGACAGAGACAAAACGTCACGCGACTCGTCAATCAGCTTATGGGCAGCATCCTGACCAGTCTCGTTGGCCTTCAAAGAGCTTTCAGCGGCCTGTATGGCTGCAAGGGTGCGACTCTGTGGTTGTCGTTGCTTAGGAGGAATTCGAGTGCCATCATAAGGAACTCACCGCCGCTGAGAAATACATGTCAAACTTCTCGTCACGTTTCAAGCATTCCTGCTTCCATGCTTTATCCTGGAACAGCTCTGCTAAGCGTGGCCAGACCTTCTCCTCTTCACCGACGGCAAGTGTTTCATTGGCTCCTAGTCCCTTTGGGACCTTGCTTTGCACGTAGCTCGTCCACGAGGCCCGAACATCAGTAATTAATTCGGAAGATAAAGCAGTTGTTTCTGTGCGGAACTTGTCCACCAAGAAATTTTGCCGTGCGCGAACTATGATCTGGGGAAGTTAAGCGAACTAAATGGCAGTACGTTGACGCATAGACGCACCTTGTCATCAATATCAGTGATGTTCATGACAAAATGTACATCGTATCCAAAATAGTCTGTCATGATCCTCCGTAGGACATCCTGCGTGACATAGTTTCTGATCATGATCAGCCAAACGTCTGCACAGAAATTGACAACTCACCTGGCATGCCCCATATGCGACGCATCATAAACTGTAGGTCCACAGTTGTACCACTTGACGTGGTTCCCATTCCGAGGGACGAATTCGGTCTGTGCAAAATGTCATCTCGTGGATATCTTGCAAGTGATCGGACCTGCGCACCTTGCTTCGGGTTAGAGAATTGTATACCTTGAGGACAGGCTGCTCCGCCTGTCTCTCAGGGATGCTCCAATGGGGTTGCTGATTCGCCATTCGGACGCGCCGCGAAATTTCCTTGGTCGGTGCGGTGCTACAATGCCGTCGAAGGAGAAATGGGATGCGACACTGCAGCATAAATCCGATTTGGCAATTTGGCAAGGAGTCAGAGAGTGTCAGTCTGTCAAGAGCTGATGGTCGCGTGGCAGTCGGTTATAGGTGCCGTTAAATCCGTTGAGTTTTTATATTGAACTTCTCGATCGCTTACTCTCAGAGGCTTTCTTATCTGCCGTCATTTGCATAACTAAAGCTGCGCGATGACTCGAGCTACTGGACAGAACTTCTATCGCTTCTCTTAATCTCCGTATCTCCAAGACCAGGATGTGCATTGTGATCTAGGTGTCAGAACCGGTGTATAATACCTGTTCCGTCGCATCGAAATCGCTGGAAGACTCAGCAGTGCATATGCTCTTCTAGTAGTCTAATTTTCGGCGTTCGCTCATATCCTGGTGGCTCCTATTTCAAAGGCGCTGCATCATGCTAGATGCTGTATCATGCTGTGAGCTATGGGCTGCGGCCCGGAGGTGGCAGATGACCTGCGCTTATCAGAATGGTGCATTTAGCACACCGCTACTCTACACAACTATTTCAGCTGAGCAGCCGGGCTAATTTTATCAGAAAATCCAACCAAATCACATCGGGCGATTCTAGACTGCGGGCGTTCGGCTAGGATGCGGTTGCTTGGACTTGTGGCTAAGCGCCTGGATGCTTTGTGGGCCACTACGATTACCTTTGTAGATGGACCGGCGTTGCCTTTCCTCACGTCGAGGCCTGTTTCGATTTCCAGCCCACCTGCGGACATTACATCATGGATCTCCTATCAATATGACTTCATTTTAGGCGGTCCGAGCTCGGAACAGACATCCGCTCTCGCAATGGATATAGCGCGACTGAACACTGGAACCTGGATTGGAAAATTCCTCTTTCCGGTTCTGAGGTCTGACTGCTGCAGACATTATTTGACTTGCATCGAAAGCGGAATTACCGGTCATGGCATTTGTTGTGTTCGCAAAAGATCCACGACATGTATCATTGTAAATGCTCCATTTCGTCCCGTCTTGTTCATCAGTTCATCATCACCGTGCGCCACTTTGAAGGTAGTGGGGATCCACGCATTGATACTTATCATTTATTTCCTTCAAAGACCCTATCACCGGTGTAGTCGGCATTCTTCGCACCACGCTCCTGTCGTCTAGACGCGATGCTCTAGGCGAACGACGGTACATCCCTGACTAGCTGTAGCGAAGCCTCCAGAGCAGCCTACCTGGATCCGAGCTATCTTATCTCTCCCTAGCATCTAGGGATCGTCACCACTGTGGCTCAACTCTCCCTAAAGCGGGTGCAAACTGGTGCAAAACATTACCTGTGACCTGTCAGTCTATGACAGCGGCGGACTCCTCGCCACTGTGCCACACTGTGCCACAGGACCACAGTCTTCAACATTTCTGCCGATAGAACCCCTTGCGTCACCCTGCTCCGATCAGGTATTTGACAGATTCGAATCACTAAAGCGTATTTATAACCAAGATAGCTGTCAACTTTGCTGCATAACGAGGGAGAATCGGACGAATGAATCGATGCCACCAACTACAATTGTATTGGTAATTTGGTAGCATCAGCTTACAATTAGACTTCCATTAATTTTGGTCGGTAATTTTCACGGTTGAAGGAACCGCCGTAGAATGATCTCCTATACGGTACCGCCGGCGGATCATCATATCAGAAAGGATGCAGAGGAGAATGCCAACGTGACGGACAGTTGGACCACACTGTTGCGTTTTGCCAAGAATGCTTCCTTGTTTCGTATGCTGGATTGGGAATACTATTGATGTTGAAGGGGTCTTCTTAAAACTCAATCTCCGACACAGAAAAGGCACTACACTGGCCTCGCCGGTAATCTCCTACCGGGATCAGCGCTGCCGTTCGTTAAGGGAACATTAAGGATTACGTATTAAGCCCGGACCAGCAGATACTTAAGAACACTCTCTCGCGGTCTTGTTATCCTCTTTCGACATCATTCTCTGCCCTGAATCTCTGACTCTGCGCTGCGCACGGATTAAATTCACACACTGTCTGGGTATCTCATTGCACTATGCAGCAACCTACTTGCAGACAGCTCCGCGTACGTTCGCCACACGACGCACAGGTCATATTTCACGCAGTATCTTTGGGAGTACTACCTATGGTTGGGCGACGTCTGGATACTGAGGAAAGACGAAACATACACTCGGGCTGCGTATTTGTGTGGGAGGAGAGAGGGGCGAACGCTGAAGCTACTGGGGTACGTTTGCCACTCTACTTATCTTGCTATCTGCTATCACCCTGATTGAACTGTAGCTGACTGTTGCCGTCATTATTCATGTAGCTTGGTATTGAACGCTGGACGGATGGCATACGTTGGGGTCCGTCAAGAGTTCGAGAGGTATTGTGTTCTTCTAATATTAATGTTTATGATTGTTGATGCTTATATTAATTACAGGAATTTCTCTTCTACCAAGAAAAAGATCAAGAGCCAACAGACTTGAATAGTAACTCCGATTCTGACACCCCGTACGTTGCTGTTCCGCCTCATTTGATCTGTGGGAGCATATACTCATGACATGTGGGCCATGCAGATTCGGATCTAGTCACGGTGGCCCTACAGAATATGCGGCTAGCCGGGCAAGCCTCATCAAGCAAACATACTCCGTCTTCGTCGAGACACCTCGCGGTCGTCGAAAATGGCATCTAAGTGAGCCTGCTTCAAGGTTCGGAATATAGTGTCGGTCCTTACCATTCATGGTCATTCAGTTGCCTATTTCACGCAAGCCACCATCGATGAGCTCCGCTCCATTGATGATATACGGGAACTTGCGTGCCTCACGGTCCCTCCTGGCACCTACAAAAGCGCACGTAGCGCCAAAGGTCGTCCAAGAGACGAACGATATTATGAGAGCCGGCAGTATGCACCGTATGTCTACGGTGGCCAGCAGGATCACACGCCGTACCCGCCCCATCATCACTCGCCACCGTGGCAGGAGCCTCCACACTATCGCGGAGACGTCCGTCGAAGCGGTAGTGTTCACCCTGGCGAAGCTAAGGGTTTAGCACCTACCACTCAGGTTCTCGCGCCACTCGCATATCTTCAGAATATTGCGCAACCTCGACGACATCCTTTGGATGAAAAAGCCCTCATGTCTTTCCACCCTGGGTTCTTATAGCCTATCGGACGCACGATATTTCTTGCACATATATCCTCGCTTTTGTCCCTGTTGCTTTCATTGCTTTCAAAAAATTTACTACTGGTACTCATATCTAGAGCCCACCACCCACACTATTATTGACTTTTACGCACAGCACTCATGTATATTAGGAACACACTTTTCACGGACAGATGTCGCTCATAGCTGTTAAGGAGGGGCTCCCATTTTCCAATTACTGTGCTGTAGGAGGAGCATCATATAAAGGAAACAGAGAACATCAACCCTTGCGGAAACATCGGGCTGCCACCCGCAGGGCAATAGTCCCTTGCGGGTGGGACTAGGCCTCCGAGGCAGCGTGCAATACACATGGATGCATTTATCAGGGGCCTTCGCAATTCAGACGGGGCGCTTGCCTATCGGTTATGCCTGCCCGACGGGCCTACGGGTCCCACTGGCAGTGGCATGGCAGCCCTGCCGAGGGAGCCTTTTGAGGGTTTTAACAGTTTCCAACCTGTGGCGCGAGAGCCGTTGAAACCAGATCACGCGGTGCTAGAATGCTTGGAGCTGCAGCGCACTTCGGTTCCGTCACCAGACCGCGCCCCACACGCTCAAATCCCCCAAACGCAATCAAGCTGTGAAGCTTTAGCATGTTTAGCAGTTAGACTCCGACGACGGGGGAAACGTCGGATCAGGCGGGCTCAGGCCCAGTACTTGTAGTCAATTATAAAGACCAGGTACACGGTTGCCACATGGATCCAGTGGCAGTGTATGGGTCTGGATTTCCGCATGGCAGGTCCGTTTGGCCCGCAAGGCGAGGACAAAGGGATTCGCTCAGCGCCTCCGCAAGGAGCCATATATAGGGTCGACAATTGCAAGCCAAGGTGTCCACGGGATAGATGGGCGCCGATAGTCTTATGCTTCGAGGGATGCAAGCGTGACCCACACGTAAGATCGGTGGGAAGTGTGTTCCGGCAACTCCGTGAGGGATGGGGGTGGGGTCCCAAGATGTCGAACAAGGTCGAGGATACATAGATCTTTTCTATTGCGGTCTCGTTGCGAATCATTTCCGTCCGCATTGCAAGGCCGTCCCGGGTCGAGCTGGTCTACGCCATGGCGTTAACATGGCGTTAATTAGACTGTTAGCCATCAGAGGCGATTCGAGGCCGTTTCGCTTGTGATTGAATTGAAAGTCCAGACGCTGTCTATCAAGATGACAGCCATCCCTGTTGCGATCTCGGCCGTAGCACTGGGCGTCAAGGCAATAGTGACACGAGTCTCGAAGAGCTCGATCGCCTGCGTGCCAGGATGAGCACCCTGCAACGCCCTACAACGCCGTGCCCTTCAGATAGGAAGAAGTTGCATCGAGTCGAGAACCTCGTCATATGCAGCAAAGTAGGCGGGTGAAGCCTCGGCTTTGCGCTGCTTCAACTTTCCCGCAGAAAGAAGAAGAACAAGACAACCTCCGAAGATTCCATCAGGAGATAAGCGTTCCGCGCGCGGCCTAGTAAAGCGGGCGACCATCCAACACCGATACAGGGCCCAATGTCTGGACTTGTTTCCGCTTGAAGGCTGCCACATGCCAGACAAGGTAGGCGCCATACATTAGTCGAAATGTAGGGCGCGTCGAGGAGTCCCATGAGCAAAAAAACGGGGGAGGGTCGATTCACGTAAATCCCCCGACACACTCCCGCGAAACTGCCTGATATCGACCAAATGATCGGAAGCTAAACGTGAGTTCGCTGGCCGAGCGTACCTTACACCGGCCCACGCCCTGGACGGGGGAGAAGGAAGGAGGAGCTGCAGCGCGTCAAATGGGATTGAGTTTGCGTGGGAAGAGAGAGGATGGAGCTCGCATTTGGGGGAGGAATGGAGTAAAAGTCAGGGCCCAGATGACGCGGTGATGGCTTTCATCATGGGTCCAAATTAAAAAGGAGGGTTTTAGGTTGTAAGGATTAGAGTTCAAATCTCAAGGGGAGCCTAGAATCGAGGGTGCTCTGAACCGATGCACCGGCCATCATTGCGTCCGAAGGGCCTCTGGCCCTGGGTGCTTCAATATGGCTATCTCCAAATCCTCGCTTTTATACTTACCCGATCCCCATCTGCCTCTTCTTCCCTCTTGCCCTCTCCTCCAACACTATGCAGCATCCAACCTGCACAAATACCCGCATCCGCTCGACCCAGGACGCCCACAAGATATTCTTCGCTGTCCAACATGGGATACTCCCTCTGGTCACCCGCAGGTTAGATGCTGACGAGCGCCTGGCGCTTCGTTCCGGATGCGTGTACGCTTGGGAAGAGCGCGGTGCTCACAGCGAGATAACCGGTTTGGGCATTGAGCGATTTACGGAAGGTCGGAGATGGAGTCCTTCCCGTGTCAGAGACGTACGTAGAACTGTTACTCTTGAGTGCCACTTCTGGCAGTAGCTGACACTAATTATCGAACAGGAATTTCTCTTCTACTATGAGAAATACACACCGCCGCACGATGCCTCCCAGCCCAAGTCAGTATCTGGTCTGTATCATTCGGCCCGATCCTCAACTCATGTTTGTTTTACAGCTCTCAGGACAGACCAGCGCCACGCGACTGGGACCCTTTGGTCAAACAAACATACTCGGTCTGGGTCGAGACGCCGAACGGTCGCCGCAAATGGCATCTGAGTACGTATCCCCATCTGCCTCGTAGTGATGGCAGTCAGCTGATACGCCTTTCAGCTGCGTACTTTACGCAAGCCACTGTCGACCAGCTCGGCACCATAAACGACTTGCAGGGTGTCGGGTCCCTTTTTGTCCCGGAGGGCCTGTTCCAGAGCACACGGACCGGCAAGAACCGCAAGGCAGATCCTGACGTATCGCGGACAAAAGACGTCTTGCACGCATCCGCCACCAACACAACTCGCAAATATGCAGCTTTCCCGTCGACTTACCCGTCCGATTCGCACTCAGGGTCTGAGCGATACCATGCGAGTGATGTCGGCCAAGGGTCGCAATACTACCACCCTGACACGCAATTACCGATGTCCCAGTACCCCGCCGTGCAGTCGCCCACGTACGGGCTGCCGCCCTTGCAGAGCAATGGGTACCACAATGACCGGCGCGGATCCTTTGTGGAGGAGCACGTAGCCGTCGCGGGCCGCTACGTCGATCCGCACTACGCTGCAATCGCGGTATCTCCGACACTCCAACACGCGGGGCATCTCCGTGAGCGGAGCATGACCAGGGAGTCGCATGGCAGCAGCCTTAGCGCCGGCACGTCGCCCACGGACGACCCCACAGCATGGGGCGCATACTCGCCACCGCCAATATCGTCAAACTCATATACCCTCCGGCCGTCATTCGCCACGACGCCCGCCACCAACAACTCCTACGCGCCCTCGTCGCCGTACCCCCTAGAACACGACAGCTTCGCCTACTCCCGCTCGACGCCCTCTTCCGACCGCACCTCCCCCTCCCTGACCAACTCGACACCGTCGTCGCACGAGTACTCGCTGCCGGACGAGCGTGTCGCATACGACACGACCTCGTCCGTGCGGACAAAGTTCGACGGGGACCACGATGTCGATGCGCCCAGTCGGGTGAAGCTCGCGCCGCTCCACTCTCTGCGGAACCACCCCTACCGCCGAGACCCTGTAGACGACCGGGCCCTGCGGAAACTGCGGCCAAGAGCGCCCTGAACACATGGTGGCAGAGTCGGCCCACGGACCTGTATACTTCTTAAACCTGATCACCTACCGTATTTATTATCCTTCAGACGGTCGGTCTGCGTAATTACCCCCTCGCCTCTTCCCCACATTCTTGTAAAATTGTGTACTATCACAAATAGGAAACATTACATATTCAGGGTCAAGCCGCTGTGCACATTACTCTCAGCGATCTCGACCGATATGACAGATTTGAAATCAAGTGCGAAGTACCCATTTGTCGACCGACGGTGACCCTGGATGAGATGAGAGCGGTCAGGTGCGCATTAAGGGACATGGGCAAGAACGTGCAATTCTGGGTTATGTGATTATGGATACAATTGTATGTAACTCTGGTGCGCAAATCAGGGGAAGATGCAGGAGATGAGCGGAGACAAATCAAGCAATCATGCAGCTACCATTCGAATTCGCTAGAAATGTATTCAGTCAGCCATTGAACTTGCACAGCTTTGATATGATGCTTACCCGGTGCATTTAGCGAACAGATAGTCTTTACCATTAATATGTATCATACCGTCTTTTAGGATACATTTCCACTTGTTCTTAACGCGAGCAACCTTTGAATGCGGAGTCAGAAACGGAGACCAACTCGAAGCACTAAAATTACCTTATCATATGTGCAGAACACGATATCGCTCTCCCCAACGCCGCCTTCGTCGGCATCTTCCTCATCTCCCGTGTCAGAATCGTCCAAGTCACTATTGATGGCCTCAGAGTCATCAGGCTGCGCAGATGATCCAGAAGTCTGCGACGGCTGCGGCAGAGACGGGTGAGATGGATGCGGAGCATACGGCTGACTAGGAGGGGGAGACGGAGACTCCGAATCAGAATCAGATGATGGCCCATCAACCTG
>JACXVL010000028.1:168141-195205 GCA_014898675.1 Athelia sp. TMB | reverse complement strand
ATGATCCAGAAGTCTGCGACGGCTGCGGCAGAGACGGGTGAGATGGATGCGGAGCATACGGCTGACTAGGAGGGGGAGACGGAGACTCCGAATCAGAATCAGATGATGGCCCATCAACCTGAGGTATTCGTTGTTGTTGTTGCTGCTGCTGCTGCATCGGCACAGGTGAACCATAGGGCGCAGTATTCGGGCCCCTGAGTGGCTGCGGAGGAGGGAACGACAAGACGCTCTGATGTCCTCCGGGTCCAGGTAGTCTGGGACCAGAGAGCTGGGGGCCGGCAAGTTGCGGGCCAGGAGGAGGGCCAGGAAGCGCTGGCATGGCATACGGTTGCATAGGATTCAACCCGGTACGAGGATCTGTAGGTTCAGCCTTGACATACGGCTGCCCAGGCGCGCCGTAGGCGGAGTGTTGAGGATACATCGGGTGCTGCTGCATCATATGCATCTGGTGCGGATGCTGCTGATAGACATGCTGCTGCTGAGGTGGTGCCGGAGCGGGAACTTCGAACTCGGCTACATGCGAGGCCATTACTTTGGATTCCCATTTCTGCTCAGGCGAGGCAAATTGAACACATCTGTCAGCGCTCAAACTACGAACAAATCGCACGTACCTCTTGCAAGTCGGCCAGAACGTCTTCGGCTACGCCATATTCATCGAACTCTTGTTTAATGGATGCAATAACATCGTCTATGACAGCTCGGTAGATAGTAGGCTCAAGAGAACTTCGTTACCCAGCCGAACTGCTTCAGATACAATCGGCGAGCAGCTCACCACTATCTTATTGGACATTTGTAACCTGTGCCGTCGTTGTCGACACCAGGGAGCGCAGCGGCGTGCGTGCGTGATGGTCAGAAACAAGGGAGGGTCCCTTTTATAGGGATTCGTAAGGCATGTACTCGGGCCTAATGGGGAAATTTCTCTCACCCCTAATTCATTTCGGTGCCGCCCCGGCTTGCATTGTGGCAACTCTTAAACTTCAACCTCACGTTGTATCACCTATTCACGGATTCCAATGGAACTGCGTAGAGCCAGGCACAAGTCCACCTTTGCCCCCTGCTCCACTACGGCGTGAATCAGATGGGATCTCCAGGTAACTGCCCGCATACACGCTCCAATGACGTGTGCCCTCGCGCGCAATGCATAAAAGCTTGCAACAAACAGCATTGTACCAGCAAGCACCTCTTCCCTGAATCCCCCCCATCACATCTAATTTCTCGGTAAAAGCACTCCTTTTCTTGCGTTTTTTTTCCTTTGCTTATCATCCTTATAGCAGCCATGCCCTTGTTCGGAAAAGACCCCACCCCGCCGCCACCTGAGAAGCATGGTTTCTTCCATCGCTCGGCGGACTCGAACGACACCACTAGCACCACCCCGCCATCCAGTTCAATGGGCTCCTTCTTCTCTCGAAAACGCTCTGATGATTCGACGGACGCCACTAGCCGTGCTCACAAGGACTCGAGCATCGCTACAGCCCGCCAGAAAGTGCACGACGCAGAGCAGGCAGAGAAAGCGGCCGACCGGGCACTTTTGAATGCCAGGCAGTCGGTGCGGGAAGTCAAAGAGCACTTGAAGCGCCTCGAGCGTGAAGTGGAAGACGAGTAGGTTCTACAAATCACCGGATGATTTTATATTCAACGAATAACTTTCCAGAGCGAAACGTGCCAAAGCCAAACAAGCCGAAGCTAAATCCGTTTCGAAGAGCGCGAAAGGGCTCGGACGCCACGGCTAACCTTGCTGATAACTATACCACATATTGTATTAATTTGGATCATCATTCATAATGTAGCTTTCCGTACACGTTGTATTCCTACCACTAGTATAATGGCCTGCCACCCGCGAGCCGTGGCTAAAAGGACCGTTACCCCCTGAGTGAACATGACCACTTGATTCCCAATTGCGAGCTTGCAATTGGGGTGCTCTGAGTTTTTCTAAGAGCTTGCCTCTTGGTTTGCTTTCTGTCAACTTTCGCCATGGCTGAGTGGGACTCTAGCTTTCGAGCATTCGCCCACTGGGCGCAGTCATACAAAGGGTTCATCGATGTGTCGGTAATGGATGTTACGACCTTCCCGGGAGAAGGGCGAGGAGTCATAGCATTGAGAGATATCCCTGTGCGTTCTTCGTTCTAAGCAACCCAACGCATTCAAGTCTCATAACTCAAACTTGATGGCCGATAGGAGGGCCATACTCTCTTCGCAATACCTCGCTCATTGACACTCTCAACCCGGACATCGATCCTACCAGCCCTCCTTGGGCCCATAAAATGGAAGAACTTTGAGCTAGACAAAGGCTGGTCAGGTCTAATTCTGTGCATGATGTGGGAAGAGGCGCAAGGCACGTCGTCCAAATGGTATCCGTACTTGTGTGCGTGCATCTAATCTGTCCTTACCTTCATTGGCTCACAGGATGACCAGCACAACTACCGACTGCTTTTGACACCCCCATGTTCTGGAGTGCTGATGAGCTCGAAGAGCTGAAAGGTACCTCCGTAGTAGGTTCGTCTGATCTTTGGGGTGTATCTTAGATGTTTCGTTAACGTAAAGCATTATAGATAAAATTGGACGTGAAGAAGCCGAGCGTGACTACTACAAAAAATTGCTCCCAGCTGTTCATGTAAGTATTTGAATCTGCAATATTTCAAGGATGCCACTCATCCCGCGCTCAGAGCCGTCAGGATGTCTTCTCAACTAACCTTATTCCGCAGTTCTACTCGCTAGAACGATACCACATCCAAGGCAGCCGTATTTTGTCGCGCAGTTTTCAAGTGGAAAGATGGGAAGGTGAAGGGGGGGAGGAAGATGAGACTGCCGCCAACACTAGTGGCGACTCGCACAATATGGATGTAGCAGACACCAGCATAGGAAGCGGAATGGATGTGGATGAAGTCGAAGCCCCCGCCACCGTACCCGATGGTCACGACCAAGAGAAAGAAGATAGCGATGACGAAGAAGATGACGCTTCGGATGTGGCCATGGTCCCTATGGCCGACATGCTTAACGCGAGATATGGTTCTGAAAATGTAAGCAACCTGCTCTAAGTATTCTCCGGGAAATTCGCTAAAAAAGCTCAGGCGAAGCTTTTCCATGAGGCGGTATCGCTCAAAATGATTACTACAAAGCCCATCTCTGCCGGCGAACAAATTGTACGTATGTTTTGAAGTGACGCTGAGAGCTCCGTTGACACCCCCTTAGTGGAACACATATGGCAACCTGCCAAATTCCGATTTGCTGAGACGATATGGTCATGTCGATATCTTGCCTCTTCCCGGAGGCGGGCAGGGCAATCCAGCGGATATTGTTGAAATTCGAGCAGATCTCGTAGTGTCCGTCCTTGCCGCTGGTGGCCTGGCCCCTGATGTCAGCAAGGAACGGATAGAGTGGTGGCTGGAAGAAGGTGGTGATGAGTAAGCTTGATATAATAGTTTCCTCCTTTGCCTTATTCGTTGGCTGATTTACCCGCCAGTGCCTTCATACTTGAGGATGAGTTAGACATCCCGGAAGCCATGGTTTCCCTGATACGCTTGTTGCTGCTAACAGCTGATGAATGGGAAAGAATACGCGCAAAAGGCAAGCCGCCGAAAGCGAAGCTAGACGCAGACGTCCTCTTGCTCGTCTCGCAGGTTCTTCATCGGCGGCTACAGGAATATGCGACGACTTTAGAGGTGTGATCACATTTTGACAGTCTTCCGGGTGTCATCTAATGTAACGCAGGCGGATACCATGATACTGGCTCAAAACATATCCAATAACAAGCGACACGCTGTCATTGTCCGCGTTGGAGAGAAGGCACTGCTGCACCGTGCAATAACTAAAGTTCAACTTGTAAAGGATGGGCAGGGCAAAAAAAGACGGGTGAGCGCAGGCTCTGCCGAGGACACAGGTCGGTCGAAGAAGTCGAAAAGGTGATCTGCGATACATACCACCAAACGCTGCCGCGAGATGCCCATGTGGGGCGTTATTCCCGATTCAGCTGAAATGATACACTCGTACAAATAAATATTATTTTAACAGCCTCAACCTTCCTCTACATTGACAGACTGGAGTATTTGTAGTGGATATTGGTTGCTGGAGATAGTGTTAATGGTAGGGATACTGTGTCCTGCCGTTTGACGATGTTGCGTCCGAATCAGCCCGAGCGCAACGCCGCGGAATACGTGGCATGCCATGATATTTGTGAGGGCAATGTATGTTGTGATGAAGACAGGTTTTGATGAATCTGGAACCAGTGGTGAAAACATGGATGCCAGGTTTACAAGGAAAAATCCAATGGCGACGCTATATCCGAGTTCAAGGCTAAGCAACTGAACTTCGAAAACCCAAAGGTCGACCTTACAGATAGTAGTACTGTCCACTCTGTAAGAGCGACCTGGTCACGCTGTGTAGACCTTTGCCTTTGGATAGGAAGGTTGCGAGAGAGCGAGATGCTTCTCCTGGCATCGTGTTGGCCGCCAGACGATAGGATATTGCTAGGAAGACAAGTGTATCATGTATGAATGTCGAGACACTCGGCAGAGCAACGAGTGTGGGATTTGTAGATACAGCGCAATATCCAGTGGGGAGACGCACTAAACAAGGGCTTTGAGAAGTGGAGAGATATCGTATCACGTTAACGCTGACCTCCATGAAGAACTGAGGCAGAAAAGCAAACGACTGCCACTGTTGTACACCAGAGGGCGCCGAACAGAATCGTTATGGGTCTGGAGTTCCAATAGACGGCTCGCACGCGGAGGAAGAATAGAGCTGACGTGCAAGCTACCGAGATGACTACGAATGCCCCGATGAGGGGAAACACAACTGCACAATCGATGTCTGGAAACGCTGCAGAAACGTTTGCATAAGTATTGATATATGATGGAGATGGAGCGATTTTACTATATACTACCATTGCGGCGGTCAGATTGCCAAGTTCACCAATTCTGGAAACTTGCAGGTTCATTAATATTAATTGTAGATATTTTGCAGAAACAACCTGCATACCGTGACCCAAAATATATGACGAGCGACCATGTCACTCCGCGTTTCGAAACAATCTCGACCTCGTCCACCATCGATAGCATCCAGTCATAAATATACACCTGGTCGAATAGGAGGGAAATAAATCGGTCAGTTTTTCCGTCGTACTTCCGCGCAAAACCTACTCACCACAAGATTCGCAGTGACAAAATAGCTAAGCCGTAGTGCACCGCCCCGCGTTCCTCCGCCAGGCAAAATATATGTCATGGCCAAAATTGCTTGCACGAACCTTTTCGCGGGGTGATAATGTGAAACAGGTCGCCTTCGATTCCCAAAGGGCCGTTAGTCAGAGATTGAAGGAGGGCCTGAATTCAATTGTGTCTCCTCGGTAAAGCGCGATCAAAGGCTATATAGCCTGCGCTGACATGAGTCGCCGTGTGTGTGAATAGTGCCAGTATGAGCACATTGAATCAAGTTCCAATCGGAGAAGAAGCCCAAGTCCAGGTCACGGCAGCTTCCGTTCGCAACACCAGAACAAAGCTGACAGTCGATCTCGCTCCACTGAGAGAAATTAGTCGCCGAAGCAAGGTTCCCAGAGCATTGCAGAGTGACATTCAGACCCACGTCCAAGCTTACTACTGGTACTGCAGCCGGCGCAGCAACGATAACCATGAGACCCTTCGTGTCATATCTTCATGTCAAACAATGAGGATGATGTTGAGTTTGAACCGCGGAAGCATTCCCATCATGATCAGCTTCAAATCACGTGGCTTTCTTTCAACCCAAATCTTAATATTTTTTGATTTTCTGCACCAGCCTGGATTTGCAGATCTACTCGAGTATTTCTGTGCAGGTCGCCAATTGAATACTGGGACTCAGTATAGCAGTGTATCTAAGTACCTCGAATCTAAGCCTTGACAAACAGGTCAGTGAACTTGTCAACGGGCATCTTCGAGAACGAAGCAGCATCAGAGACGGTATCTAAGATTCTGCAAGGAAATGTCAATCAGCTGAGCTCTCGAGCAGAAGGTTGGTGCGACTTACTTCTTCTGGTGCGCCTCATCGAAGTGGTGCGAAATGTGCCTCTTGAACTTGTTGATCAACAACGGAGTACCCTCCTCTCTCCTGCGCTTGTGGCCGACCGGGTACTCGACCTCGACTTCCTCCAAGACAGTCCCGTCGTTCAGCTCAACGAGGAGTGCGTTGCCGATAGAGCGCTTCGCGGGGTCATGGTAATCAACCGAGAAGTGCTTCTCCTCCACGCAGTGGATTTTGGCACGGAGCACGTCAATGCGTGGGTCCGAAGCGGATTTGTCTGTGTAGCTGTCTGAGGTCAGCTCGCCGTGAATGAGGGGGTACGCAACCATATAGTTGATGGCGTGGCTGTTGTGTGGCGGATAAATAAGTCACAGCGCGGTGAGAGCGGGAGATGAAACTTACTCTCGGTCAGCGAAGTTATCCAGAGGGCCGTGCTTGTCGATGATCCTGACTGCGGCTTCCTGGGTCCTGATCCTGACGCTCTTGATGTCCTCGGCAGTCTTGCCCATCTCCTTCAGCTTGGCGTGGACGATGTAGGCACATTCGACGGCGGTCTGAGCGTGGAACTCCGCGGGGTAGGAGATCTTGAAGAGTACGTTCTCCATGATGTACGAGGTGTAGGGCATCTGGAACTCGAAAGGCTTGCCCTATAAATCGACGTTGCTTTGAGATAAGGTCAACTGCAAGCAGACGAGTCCGTCTAACCTTGAAGAGAACATCATAGAAACCCCATGTCTTCGCAGTCAGCACACTGGGAAGACCCTTCTCCCCCTTCTTGACAAGGAGGGCAAGGTTCACGGCACGAGAGCACGCGTCACCTGCAGCCCAGGATTTGCGGGGTCCTGTGTTCGGGGCATGGCGGTAAGTACGCAAGGACTGTCCGTCAACAAACGCTTGTGAGACAGCGTCGACTGTCTGGGCGTGTGAGAGGCCGCTATACTTCGATGAGAACCTGCCTAAATGGATAAACTGATGTACGTACAGCATTTTGGAGACGACGGCCGTGCTGGCAACCTTGACGAGCACGACATGGTCGAGGCCGACGCGGTTGTAGGAGTTGAGCAAGGCAAGGCCACCTTGGATTTCGTGCGCCTTGATCATGCCCTCCAGAATATCCTTGACGGTCAGGGGTTGACCTTGACGGGCGAGATGATCCGCGACGGCCAGGATGGCGCCCAAGTTGTCAGAAGGGTGACCCCATTCGGCGGCAAGGAAACAGTCGTTGAAGTCGAGCCATCGGATGATGGTGCCAATGTTGAACGCGCCACGAACAGGGTCGAGCTGATAGTTCGTTCCAGGCACCTTAGTTCCTGCAGACCTTTCAGCAAATGGCATGAATGAAAGCGATTCGCGAACGTACCGTTAGGGACAACAGTGCCCTCCACTACGGGGCCCAATAGGTTTGCACACTCGGGAAATCTCAGACCCTCGAGACCACAACCAATTGTATCGATCAAGCAAAGCCTCGCCGTCTCGTATGCAAGCTCTGAGTCGATTGTGTAATTGTGAATATAGTCCGCAATGTCCGTGAGGACCTTGTCAGGCTCGGGACGAAGGGTAGACTCTCCCTGGTGGGCAGACATTTTGCGAGAGATGATAGGCGTTTGAACAGAAGGTACTATCGATTGCCGTCCGACCGGCTTTGAAAGAATAGATGTAGAGATAGCGGCACGGGACGCCGGTCGAAGGGGAGCACGGGGAATGGCGAGACGGGCTCTGGCTGCACGACTCAACATGTTTAGCGAATTCTTTCTCGAAGGTTTTGGAGTTATAGGAAACCAAGCAACTTTTCAGATGCTCCTTAGGTCTACGAAACAATTTGGGGATAACCCACTGCAGCCGTTAAGTATTCAAAAACACGTGGGAGCCCGCCTTCCCCCGGCCGTCGCGGTCGCGGACCTCGGAGTCGTCGTTGAAGACTCTTGACCCGGACGGCATCGTGCATCGTATGTTTTTCATCAATTTCAATTCAACGAACATCTGCTTGATCCGAACCGTACTGAGTCCAAAAGCCAATTGCTGGGGTCAACCGTGGCTTGGATCAACTTTGCCAGGAGATCCTGGAACTGCCGATGCCATCGATGTCACCGTGCGTGTTTCTGCATTCGAATCTCGAGTCGACAGTACCGCTTGTCTATGACCTCGACGCGACCTGCCTTGGGATTTGATTACATCTGATCACTTCTGTCTGATTCTTCCCTGCTGCCGTGACAATCTTGCAGATGGTGTTCATACTTGGTCGCCTCCAACCCCCAATATATTTTCTACATTGGATTTACCGCTCGGGACTATTGTACATATGCGCGTACAGTGGCAGTTCTCATAATTGACCTGCCAGCCACCCGAATATGCTATATTTATCTCCTTGGCTGAACGCTCCTTGGTTGCTCGTTCGGGTGTCAGCCCAGCAGGCCAGTTGGGAATCAGACTGGGCCTAGAGTCTGTGCTCAACCTCTTGGCAGTTAGCCTCCCAAACGGTAAGACGCAAAGTGCAAGCCACCTGCCTTACTGGGCCATTGCCAGCCGCTACTCTGTACGTATATAAGGAGCCCAAATATCGTTCATATTCTGCATCCTACTCACCCAGGACTTTCAGCTACTTCGCTCTTCGCTCTTCTCTCTTCACGCTCTCCTCACACACTCTTTATATCCACACACTCATTCATAATGATCGCAATCACTGCTCTTATCCCTGTTCTCCTCGTCCTCCAGGCTTCGGCCATGACTATCCCTGGTCCAAACCGTAACATGGGCGTAAGTCGTCATCACGAGCTTGCCTTGTCCATACCCCAACTGATCATTGTTACCTTTAGGTCCTCACCAAGGGCGCCATTTACGGCCGGTCAGACGAGTCGCGTGGCGCTTCTGGAGCTCATCTCGCGGGCGGTGCTGGAGTCGGCGTCAAAGCGGTCACCTTTGGCAAAGCACAAGAAGGCCCTATCTCGGGCACGAAGGGGGGAGCAGTTGTCGGTGCTGCCGTTGATGCGAAAGGCAGCGCAGTAAAATATGGAAAAGACGAGGAGGCGCTGGGAAGCAAAGTAGCAGTGGGAGCTGCCGCAAGCGCTGGGGGAGCTGGGACTAAGGCCGCCAAGACAACATTTCACTCAACCGACGAGTCTGCGCTCGAAGTCAAAACCGGCGCCGCACTCGGAGCCAGCGGGCATGTGACTGGAGCTTCTTCGCAATACCAGAGCTCAACTGTTGACGGATCTTCGTCTGGCCGCGGGGCCGGGGCTAGTGCGATGGCTGATCTCGGGCTAGGAGGCGCAGTTCGTGGCGCGAGCGGCGACAAGGGGTCTTCTTCATCACCCGGGTCGGGTGCAGGAGCGGGGCTTGGGGCTGATGTCTCTTCGCAACATAAGAGCTCGAGCAATAACAAGTCTTCGTCGGGAGACGAGGCAGAGGCCGGGGCCGGGGTAGCGCAAAGTCTTGGATTAGGAGGAGCAGTGTCCGGCGAGAGCGGTCAGAGGGGATCTTCTTCCTCGCTCGGGCTGGCAGCAGGAGCAAGACCTGCCGCTGGCATCGCTTCGCAACACAAGGACTTGAGCGACGACAGGTCTTCGTCAGGACCCGAGACCGGGGCTGGTACGGCGCTTGGTCTTGGGCTGGGAGGCGCAGTGTCCGGCGGGAGCGACCATGAGGGATCTCATTCATCACTCGGATTGGGGGCAGGGGCAGGGGTTGCCGCTGGTGTCTCTTCGCAACGCAAGGGCTTGGGCGATGTTGAACCCTCGTCAGGCCTCAGGGCTGGAGCTGGTGCAGCGCTTGATCTTGGGCTAGGAGGTTCGGTAACCGGCGAGAGCGATGGCAAAGGATCTTCTTCATCACTCGGGCTGGGAGCAGGAGCCAGACTTGCCGCTGTAGTCGCTACGCAACACAAGGGTGTGGCCGGTGCTGGTTCGGCGCTTGATCTTGGGCTAGGAGGCTCAGTATCTGACGAGAACGACCACGAGGGATCTTCTTCATCACTCGGGATGGGAGCAGGAGCCAGACTTGCCGCTCTAGTCGCTACGCAACACAAGGGTGTGGCCGGTGCTGGCTCAGCGTTTGATCTTGGGCTAGGAGGCTCAGTATCTGACGAGAGCGACCACGAGGGATCTTCTTCATCACTCGGGATGGGAGCAGGAGCCAGGCTTGCCGCTGTAGCCGCTTCGCAACACAAGGGCTTGGGCGATGTCGGGTCTTTGTCGGGTCTCGGGGCTGATCTAGGGGGTGCAGTGTCTGATGGCAGCGGTCACACCGAGTCTTCGTTGCTTGAGTTAGGGGGCGGGGTTGGACTTGGAGCTGGCATGTTTACTCAACACAAGATCTTGGGCGGTGTCGGATCTTCGTCGGGTTCCGGGGCTGGGGCAGCGCTTGATCTTGGGCTAGGAGTTTCTGGCGGGAATCAGGAAGAGCCTTCGTCACTCGGATTGGGGACGGGAGTAGGGTTTGGAGCTGGTGTTTCCTCCCAGCACAAGATCTTGGGCAACGTCGGATCTTCGTTGGACCTCGGAGCTGGGGCTGGTACCGCCCTTGGTCTTGGCCTCGGAGGTGCAGTGTCTAGCGAGAGCGGTCACAGGGAGCCTTTGTCGCTCGAGTTGGGAGCAGAACATGCGACTGGTTCATCCTCTCAGCACAAGACCTTCGGCGCTGTCGAGTCTGGCCTCGGGGCTGCGGCCAGTGTCTCTTCGCAACACAAGGGCACGAACGACAATAGACTTTCATCGGACCGCGTGGGGGCTGGTGCAGGCCTTGGTCTTGGACTCGATGGCACTGTATCCCGTGGGGCCATGGGCGCGGTCACTGGCATTGGTGGAAGTGGCTCATCGAGCGGCTCGCTTGGGGATGCCAAAGACGTAACTGGAGTTGCTGCTGGCTTGAGAGGGGTGGGTGGCGCAGACAATGGAGCATTTGGAAACTTCAGAGCTGGATTGGGAGCTGCTCTCGGGGCACATCAGGGTGAACAATACCGTCAGTCCAAGTCGCAATCGACACCGGAAGATGAGGAATGCGACGAGGACCAGTAAATTATTATATATTATTCTTGACACAATCCATTATTTTCATTGTTTTAAATCAAGTTTCTACTTGCCCTGCATCCTGAAGTTGAAGTTTGGGCGCGATCGGATCCGGAGCCCCTGAGTCGAACACAAACAGCGCACAATAACGCGAGCGCGTTCTGCCAGTGACCAATACCTAAGTGTGAGCTCGGAAGCCCTCTGAAACCATGACCATCTCCAATATCGGCATACTGCCTAGCGGCAAGTGTTCTCATTCTCGTGCACAAGACTTGAGGCTCAAAAATAAATCAGACGTCCTAGACGTGCTAACTGCTCAACTTAGCAACGAATCATCTGCCTCACGTTTCTTGCGTCTACCGCATCCTCGAACAGGTCAAAGGCTTTTGATCAAAGAACTTAGTTCTAAAGGCTAACAGATCATCTTTGCTACAGGTATCGCATCGCTCTTCTTGCCATATGAGACAAAGTCTGAGCCGAAGGAGGACCGCATACTGGAGGTACAGGCCGTGGCACCTGTGAACTCAAGGTCTTGGTTCTTGGATCAAGAGGAGGTGATAGCAGGTATGATTCTCCCTCTCTCACGCTCGCAATGCGCTCACCTAGATAGACGGCAAGTTGTTGGTGATGACCCCGATCGACCCTGTGTTTCTTCTCATACCGATTCTCCAAGCAGCCCATCCAGTGGGCAAATTTCCTAATGCTTTATTATTGCTGCTCTAACATTCCTTTGTTTTCCAGCAGGATGGCTCTCTGGGTTCCTTCCGTCCTGCCGATGACATTTTCGAGGAAGCAGCCGCTCAATTATCTAAAAACCCACCTGATGATAAGGACCCTTCAACGCTGTCGCCAATCAAGGATATCCTTCACTTTTACACTTTGCCTTGCGTCAGAAAAGCTTTGAGACGTGTGTGTGACGTGAAAGGTAAGGCTGAAGTTTCGAGACTGCCAGTCATGCTGAAGCAAGTTGCCAGATATCACACCTGAAATAGTTGTCTACCGATTTTCGATACCCAAACTTGAGGAGTACCTCCGACTCAAAGTCGCGCGCTTGGGTGATCAAGATGTGACAGAGAGCTCACGCACGCTGGTAAGAAAATTGGCAGTGGACGGACTTATGGAAGATGGGAAAGAAGACCTTTTGAAGAGTGCGTTGGTTGATTTACATCTTATGGTAGAATCCATACTAACAGGTTTTCGCAGTTGGTCGCGTCAAAGCAACTTGTGATCTCATTTCTCAATATATACCTCCAGCCATATATACCTCTCTTCTCGCATCTTATGAGTATGTTCAACAGCCCACCCATATAATGACCCATCTGACAGCCGTTGTAGCTTCAGTAAACTAGACGCCTACCTGCGGACAGTACAAGACGAGAGTGCTCTTGCTACTATGAATACAAGCTCATCTAAAGGGAAGAAGACCAAAGGCGACGACCAAAAGGAGGATAAGAAGAGGAAGGTGACGGCGAAGGCTTCTCAAGGAGTTGATAAATTGAAGAAAGCAAATATCAATGGCATGGCGAAGATGTCGAGTTTCTTCAAGAAAGCCGGCTAGTGAATGTACCGTTTTCGCATTGTATTTCGTTGCTGTATAATTTCGGCCATATAAAACGAGGACATGCTATGTGGCGGCTTAAATTTAGAGGAATTGAAATCGCACCCGATTGGGCGATCGCAGTTCCTCAAGTCAACTTCAGATTCTGTCAACTTCGTACTCGTATTTGCTCTCTGTACTGGTCGCCGCCCAGCCTGGCACTTCTGTTAACCGATCTCGAATCAAAAACATATGGAGCCGAAGGACTACGTCGATCGAGGAGTTCAGACTCACCCATACATTTCAACTCTTTGGCTCACGCGACAGCCCAGGACGACTTTGGCAGTGACTCCAGAACCACCCTCTGAATGCACTCCCGATTCTCTACTTCAACCCTCCCCGATAGCAGGTTCCAATAGACCCAACTCACCAGAGAATGCTTCTCTTGCATACAGTCATGCTTTGCTGCCAGATAGTCCTAGTCCCACACGCCCCGTGGCACGTCGAATCAAGGATCGACAATTGACTCCATACAATCATCCGAAGCAGCACTTCAAGAAAAGGAGAATACTTTCCCTTCCTATTGATTCTATTGCCGAGGACAGAACCTCGATGGATGCGCCCGACTCTACCACGATGCGCGTAGTCTCTTTGCCAGCTCGTTTTGCATTTTCTCCATTTCCTGGTAGCAGCCCTTCCTCCGAAGCCTCATTTCCTGCTGCGCAGAGAATCGATACTCCGGAACTTGACCGCTCAGAACCTATGAGTCAATTTCTGCTCCGCCGGTATGCGGACACACCGCATACACCCTCTCCACCCTCCTCGCCCGAGTCCGTCTTGATCATCGAAACCGAGAACCAACTTCCCAGAACATTCTTGCGCCAGAATTTTCATCAAAGCGATGACGAAGGTACGCCTGTTGTGAGACCAATATCCACCGTCCATAACTTTTCAACAGGCTGGATCACCTGGGCTGATTCCCCACCGCGGCCAATCCCTGCACTTCATGGACCCCTCTCACTTCCCTATGCTCGTTGCCCATCGTATGCTACTATGACTTTTCCCAAACTCTTCTTGACTGAATGTCTTCTAGCGGAGCCGAAGGAACTATAATTGAAGAACCCGAACACCTGCCTCGCATGATCTGGGGTCTGGGGCCCGATGATCCACCCTCCGCTCATTCTCGTACAAGCTCTTATAATCCTCACGATTCAAACTCCCGATCCGGTATTCCCAAGCATGCACGTCCAGCACAACCACCCCGACTTCGAAATCAAGGCACAGGTGCCAACTACCTCGCAACACCTCAACAAACCCCGACGTTTACGCCGCAACTGCCTTTCCACTCGGCTGATCCTGATGACCAAGCTATCATACTGAGGAGAGCACTTGAAAGTCTGGGGACTCGACCAGCTCGGGATTCATACAAAAAAGATACCATGACGTCAAACGTTAAGCTCCAAGATCACACTTGCCAGGCAACTGACTCTAGAGACGCCTTTTATCATCAGATGGACACGAATGTCCTTCCGAGACGAGCCTTTGAGCAAGACACTGAGATAGCACTGGACTGGGAATTGGCTCTCATTCAACAACGTCGGCTGAAGCAGTCTCTCCTCAATCAAAGACATGAAATACAATCTCAAGCACCTGGACATCTCAATCGCTCTGCTGCCGTATTCGTGCCCAGTAACCTTACACCCCCGCAATCTTACCCTCGTATCTTCGTAGAACCTCGCGCTACCAAATACTACCCGGCGAAAAATCTGACTTCTACGTTCGCGACTAAGCATGGATTGCCTACACCCCCGAGCTCGGCATCTCCACAGTGGTCGGCCGATTTTTCTCCGTACTCGAACTCGCTCTATTCTCCAGAGATGATGCGCCCTCAGCAATCCAAGTTTCCTGTTCCTTCATCGCAACAAGAGCCAACTGCTCCTTCTAGCTCTTCCTACGAACTGCCAACTTTTGTTCATGAACATTTTGGCACAGCACACTCAGAACATGGGGCACTTAGCTCTTTCAAGGATTGCACCATGTATTCTGAGTTGCCCCCCAAGCCTGCTCGCACTGTTCTCGCCACAGCACCGTACCCGGGACCACCGCCCACAAGTCCACTCCCCCCGATTCCCGATTGGCGATTACACGGTCAACCAGCTGCATTCGACGTAACGCCGCCGCTTTCTCCTGACTTACGTCGTAGCATCTCTTATCAACAGCCACGTTCAATTCCTCTGTCACGTCTTATTGAGCGCCGATTGGCTTCGGTTCCAGAGGAAGAGCACAATTCATTCGTACAACGCAGCCGAATTTTGTCTTCGAAAAGGCCATTCCATCATTCAGTAGATTCATGCATCTCTGCTCATGATCATCGTCAGCCGCTGCCACTCCTATCTACTGAACGAGCCACTTGCCGGCCAGCCCGGGCCCCCGTCGACACAGGCTTGAATAGCACAACCATCTGCGGCTCTGATTCGATGGAGCTATTCGGCGTGCTTCATTCGCCTGACATGTACGATCTACCAAAATCCACCAAGGTGAAGCTTCCGACAAAGGTTGACATTGCTCAGCGGCAGCCGGACAACGTCAAGAATGTGGACGATTCGGGGAAGGAAAATCCTCTCAAGGCTCGTAAGTTGATGGGGAAGAAGCGCCTTCGTCTTAAAAAGAATAAGTCAGCTGCGCATGTGCAGGCGGCGCCTCAATTGCAAGATCACTTGGAATCGCTCTGAAATATGTTCGTGTCATCATATCGCAATCCAGTTACAGAATTCTTCCAACACTAGCATAAATTTAAATAGCGTACGATTTCCAACATACTGTACTGTTTATTCATAATTCTTCAGCCAATCAAACCTGTGTCACAGCTGTGACAAAGAACCGCCGCCACCAGCGGTGGTTAATAGTTAGACGCTCATTGCCTTATTTGACTTGCACCCCTCACTCTCATAATCCATTGTCATGGCCTCGTCTTCTGGTGAGTCTTATCTGGCTTTGATCAGCGAAAAGGCTGACAAAATTCCAATAGCTATCGGAAAGCTCTCCAGAGAGGAGTTTCGTCGCCAGAAGGACTTAGAAGCCGCTCGTAAAGCCGGTACAGCGCCTGCCGCGCTTGACGAGGAAGGTCGAGCAATCAACCCTCATATTCCTCGTAAGCACCCGCAGATCAGGCCTTCTAATTCTTTCTCTTGACTATACATTACAGAGTACATCTCTCAGGCGCCATGGTATTTGGATACTGGTGCACCCTCACTAAACCATCAGCGCCGACCTGACTCCGATCGTCCCGCGGACAAGCTTGACAACTGGTATGATCGTGGCGCGAAAGCCGGCCCAGCAGCGAAGAAGTATCGCAAAGGTGCATGCGAGAACTGCGGTGCCCTTACACACAAGAAGCAAGATTGTCTTGAGCGACCGCGTAAGAAAGGCGCCAAGTTCACGAATCGAGATATACAGGCGGACGAAATCATACAAGAAGTATCTACTGGTTATGATGCGAAGCGGGACAGGTGGAATGGGTATGATCCTAGTGAACATAAAAAGGTGTACGACGAGTATGCAGCGGTGGAGGCTGCGCGACAGAAAATGAGGGAGGACGAGATTGACAACCAAACGACCACGGACTTAGCCGCCGTCAGGAAAGTTGCGAAGGCTGGGAAGACGGAAGGTAAAGAGGGTGACGCAGATTTTGGGTCAAGTGACGAAGAGGATGGAGATGAAGAGAAGTACGCCGACGCAGCGGATGCGGTCGGACAGAAGCTCGACACCAAGACCCGCATCACCGTCCGCAATCTACGTATCCGAGAAGATACTGCCAAATATCTCATCAACTTGGACCCAGAGAGTGCATACTACGACCCTAAAACTCGTTCTATGCGTGACGCTCCTCTCAAAAACATACCAGCGGAAGAGGTGAGTGACTGGTTTATCTTGTACGTCTATCTCCCCAATGCTCAAATCTATCAGGCCGTTTTCGCAGGCGACAATTTCTTCAGGCATTCTGGTGAAGCCCCGGCAGTGCAGCAGCTGCAACTGTTCGCGTGGCAAGCGTCTGCGAGGGGCAACGATGTCCACTTGAACGCCAATCCCACACAAGGCCAAATGCTTCACGCTGAATTCAAGGAGAAGAAGGAGAAGCTCAAAGACACGTCAAAAATCAGCATTCTCTCGAAGTACGGAGGGGAGGAGTACCTGGAAAAAGCTCCAAAAGAGCTTTTGCAAGGTCAAACAGAAGACTACGTGGAGTATTCCCGCACTGGTCAAGTTATCAAGGGGCGCGAGCGGGTCAAAGCCCGGTCCAAGTACGCAGAAGATTGTAAGTGTCACCTGGTCAGTAACCGCCTTGCACGTGTCTGACAACTTTTTTAGCGTTCGTCAACAACCACACATCAGTATGGGGCTCCTGGTATGACATATCATCCGGCTCCTGGGGGTATGCGTGCTGTCAATCCACCCTTCACATTTCCTACTGTGCCGGCCAAGCGGGTATCGAAGCCGCCAAGGAATCCAGTGCGCAACATATGTTAGCTTCTACTTCGGCTGCGGCTGCATCGGCTGCGCCACCTGCCGCTGCCCAGATCGAGGAGAAAGCTGAGCCCGAGAAAGATGACACCCAGGGACGAGCAGAACAAAATTACTCCAAAAAGCGAGTAGGAGAGGGTGATATCAAGCTGGATAATACGAGACTCGCCAAGGCTCTAGAAGAAGAGAAGAAGCGGAAGATGAGAGGCGAAGAGGACGATGAACGCTACTCTAAGAAGAAGAAAGGTGTTCCAGAGAGCGGAAGCCACGACGTAACGGAAGAAGAGCTTGGTAGGTCGATATTGCGTCGCCTTGACTATTTTTTCTTTGCTTATCTGTGTTACAGAGGCGTACCGAATGACTCGTCGACAAATGGAAGATCCGATGGCCAATTATGTCGACACGGAAGACTTGTGAATATGTCACAGCTGTATTCCTCCCACATATTGTATTGTACGCTTCTAGTGCTTTGCTTAAATAATTGGTTATACTGCAAAACAATCGCTGCGACAACTGTCAACCAGTCCCCAGGAGTACGCGAAACTCAAGAATATATAGTACATGTAAAGGAAGAGTTCTAGCTGTACTGTGGCGGAGGCGCAGCATTCATTTCCCATAGCATCTGTCGCTGCTGGGCCTGCAGCTTCTCAACCTCCTGTTTCAACAGTTCTACTTGATTGGCCATACTCGCCTCCGTCTCTCCTCCAGACGCAGAGGATGGCGGGCTTACTGACGACGGTGCCGAACTCTCTGGTCGGCGAATAGTTCCCTGCCTTCGCTGCAAAGTTGCGAGCTCCTGTTCCCGTGCTCGAACCTGTATCGCAATTTCCTCTTGACGCTGGGCGGCCTTCGAGCCAGGGGCTGGCGGAGACCGAACCACCATTCCACCGGGGGGCATTGGCTCGCCACTTGTGCTCGTAGGCAGAGTATGCGAAGATGGCACGGAAGACGGGGGCTGTGTGCTGATATGGGGCGAAGCCATGAAAGCCGTGCTGGAGCCTACTTCAGCTGCCTCGGCGTGGTGCTCGCCATATGGGTTGTATGCTGTGGCTTCCAAACCGGTCCCCGCTAGAACAGCTGGGCCAGGTTTTTCCTCGTCAGCGTCGATGACAACTCGCGCTGGTCGATTACGCCTCTTCCGGCACAAGAATAGGAGGGCGGAAGTGGCAATGAGGAGTGCTATAGCACCAACGGCGGCGCCCGCTGCGATGGCTGCTATGTTCGAGTGGTGCGGAGTCACGTTGGGTGGTATGACCGAAGGTGATGGACTCGCAGCGGGCTTGGTGGAGCTTGACGCCGAAGAAGAGGGGGAAGAGGAGGAAGAGGAAGGTATCGGATCTGAATCATATCTTCCGCCGAGAGTATTTGTTAGTCTGAGAGCCGGGAATTACAGAGATAGCGACTCACGTGTATATTGCGTAGTCAAATAATATTAATGAAGCGTTGGTACCCTGGGTCTCCAATGTGAGAGTGTGCTGTGCGTTAGAAAGCGTTGTATTGACGTAGACCGGTACGTCGTATTGGAAGGCTGTTGAAGATGTGGGTATATGCATGTACTGCCCGACCACTTCAGAGTCCATGCTGATAGTAAGATTGGTGAAAGTGGTCGCGTAAGGCACATAATTGGCTAAGACACAGTAGGCATATACGGCCGTTCCTGTGCGATAGGTGAGCTATGGGTCAGCTCTCATGACATTCTAAAGCACTCACCATTGAAAGAGATGTTTATAATTTTGGGGTCTTCCCCAGGTGCATATGTGGTATCATGCCAAGTTCCATCAAGCACCTGTGAGGTGTTTAATTGGACGAAGCAGCCTTGACAGTCAGAACCCTGCGACCACGACCCCGCGGGGAGGAAAACTGGCACAACCCCAGTGACAGAGTCTCCGTTTTGGTCATCGATGGTGCGGTTGGTCAAAGTTGCTGCTGAGAACTGTGCCAGGCATCCCAGAACGAAAGACAGGACCCATGTATTCCTCATTGTTCCGGTTCAACGACCAATTGCAGAGGAGAAAACAAATTAAGCGGCCTTGGCAGACTAGAGGATCGTACCGTGATACTCCGTGGAGGGCCAGGACGACGCGAAATCTATGTCAGTAGGTGAGACACTGGTTGTCACCCATCAGTCTCATTCTCAGTCGCCATGGCCAGTGCCGCAAGCGTGGAAACTTAATGTCGCACAGCTTCCGATTACTGATCAAGTTATCAATTGCAATGTTCAGAATGGAACAGATATCTGGATAGTCCACGCATAACTCCTATTCTGAATGTGCGATGTCGAAGGTCCAAGCAGCGAGAAAAGACGAGTGGTTTGGAAGCAAGCCTTGTGTGCGCCATTACAGCTACTGTCATAACGATAGAGCATTTTCAATCGGCCAGGAATCGCCCCGCCACAGGCCAAACAACCGAATCAGGACATGCAGTGGCGGCGGGACATTGTCTTCACGACCAGTGGCGGCAAAAAATCGAATCAAATATGAGATTGTTATATGAGCTACGGGTATGTGTCGCCTGTTGCCAGCCATGTTGCAGCAGTATTGAGACAATAATCACCAATGTGCGCGACAATGTGAGACTGAGAGAGTGAGCGCGATTAGTTAGGCCAAAATAGGCAGTTGTTTGGCTTGTGGCGGCTGAGTCCTGGTCGATTGAAAATGCTCTATCGTTATGACAGCAGCTGTAATGCGGTGCACTTAGGACGCTGTGAGGCCAAAGCTCGGACAAAGTAATTCATGGGTGCGGCCTGGAGTCGGTCTGTTCCGTGACGCTCACTGGCAGCAACTTGCTTGCGACCACTGGTACTGGCAATATTCAAGTCGGCTGCTTCACTTCCTGGTTTCTGTGTGTCATATGTGGTTAAACCATAGCCCATCATTCCGATCGTTTGCCTGGAGGACAATAAGCAATCAGACGGCTATCACAAGATTCGCGTCTTCCAGCTCAAACCCTTACCCTTTCCCAACACATGACAATCCAAATCCCTACCAGATATTCCATCTGCCCCATAATGCCTCCAAAGCAGACATAAAGCGACGATGTAAGCATGTCTTTATCTCATGTGACCTTTTCTAAGCTGTTAACAACGGTCATATGTAGACATTGACCTGGTCCGAATATACCACCCTGATTCTCCTGTTTCACGCGCCCTTCCCCCCGAGTTGACGGATGGCCGTTTCCAGGCCATCACGAAGGCGTATGACGCGCTTCGCGGCAAAACTGTCATGACACCCGCAGGTGTAGAAGCCAAAGCGGATCATGATATACCACAGTCTGCTGCTTGGCGAAGACATCGAGCAAGGAGGTTAGACTTGGACAGCGGCGGGGATGATCGATGGAAAGAAAGATTGCTTATTCTGGGCGCAGTGTTTGTACGGCTTTCACGTTTTTGATTGATTTCAACACTGATCGTGGAAGCGCATTAGACCGCTGGTGTTTTCGTTTTCCAAGCATTATCCATGCGCCAAAAGGCCATAGCTCAGATGCAGCAATCCCCATATACATACAAGGAAAGGCCCATTCGAAAGAGAGAAGACCGAGATCTCGATGCTTCAAATTTAGACGCGAAGAAGTAATCCTAAAATATTCTTAATGTTTTAACATCCATCGATATGGCAAGTGACTCTATTGAATTTACATGGCTAAAAATACATCTGGCCAACGATACAAAAGTGTAGTCCGATTGCAATAACTATTGGTATGAGAATGTAATTGGACCACTGTTGGTCGAGTGGGTGAAGGTGATTGAGGGCAACGTGGACTTGGCTGGGGGCATAGGGAAGTCGTTAAGATCGATGGTGGAGGCGCTCTCTCCGGTCTCCAGGCTGATGGTCACAGAATCCGAGAGCATGGTGGGCCCGACCAAATTTTCACCAATGGATTTGATATTGGTTAACATGCATGCGCCGGCGGCGTTGTCTGAGCAATCGTGCTGTGCCACCAGGAGAGACGGATTTGAAATCGGCAGACTTGGTAGCTCCGGAATGCTCTCGCCGGACCGCGCCTTCAGCAGGGCTACCATGATCGCCTTCCCCACCTCCATGCTATTCGTGACTTTCTTCACTTCGAAGATCTCGCCCATGTCGGTCTCGCTCATGTCATCCTCGTGCTCGCGACTCGATTCGGATGTGTCTGTAATCATCGTATGAATGGAGGTGTTAGATGAGTTCTGCGATCCGCCATCGGAAGAGCTCTCCGGGCACACGCTCTCGGAAGTTCCTGTGCTTGCAGACGCGTTGGAGGCCTGTCTGCTCAAATTTCGCGCAGCGAACTCCCGTTTTCTCGCACTCCGCATGCCTGCTGCTGTCAAGTTCATGATTCTCTCGTCTGACTCGCCCCTTGTGAGCTCGTATGTGGCGGTGATCGAGTCACGATATCTGGCAAGATGAGCCTCCTCGGGATCTTGGAAGCCTGCGCCGAAGCTATCGAGCGCCTGCTGCCCCACAAACACGTCGCATTCCTCCTCATCGATCGTCTCTAGTGTCGGGGTGCCGAGGCGGGATAAGTGACGATTCAACACCATAGACGTGGCCCGGAGGCGCGAATCAAACTCGGCATGGAAATCGGCATCGGATGCGCCCAGTGCTGCGGGACACGAGAAGCGACATGCGGGCACGTCCCAAGGCACGTCTTGCACACCAGTCCCGGGAGATGTCGGCATTGTAATGGTATGCCTTGAGCTCCGCGCGCTACGGCTTGGCGTACCCCAAGTGTTATCTTCGAACGATACCCGCTCGGCTTTCCCTGCCTCCTTGGTCTCAGCTGAACGATTACCGCCCTCCATTTTCCAGGACAAAGCCTCAATTCCTTTCGTCACCTGTCCACGGAAATCAGGAAGCTTTGGCATCCTGAAATGGCTCCCGGGCTCCCGTGGCTCCATGTCCAGTTCCTCTTCGTGCCAGAGTCTCCAGATCCAGATGATGATGAGGCCGAGCAGGAGAGTCAGCACCGCGAGCGTAACTATGACCGCGACAGTGACACCAGAGATGTTCTGTGTCGTATTGGCGTCGGAGAGGTGGGGGTCGGCAACAGGTTGGTCAGTTAAAGCCTCGACATCGGGCGGCAGACGAAGATTGTATAGGTGAGCTAGGCGTCTCGTATGAGGCATAGGGGCCGAAGCTGGGGTCGCAGTGGTCAGCGGGGCCATAAGATATAGGTTGAAAGGGTGTAGTCTTTTCTGATAAATCGACGTGTGTGATTGGGAAGAGATGGATATGAAGGATGTGATGATGGACTGATGCCTCTATGTGGGTAGCGGCTGACTCTTTCTTGTCACCCACCTCATCGATACAATGTGTTAGCCGCCTATCTTTCGAGAAAATAATGTTGAGTATTGTTCATTGCATGATGCATTGCTACGAGGTGTTTGCCACCTGCATGCCTAAGATATTGATAGAAGCCAAGTGGGACTAAACACCTGACCTGGTGTGGTTCCATGTGATTCCACTTATCGTCTCGACCCCACTCCCAAAACGACTACTTATTTGACAGATTGGATGCTCATGCTGGACCTCAGCGTGGATCTATGAGAATATTCTAGTACCCAAATTGAACAAACGGCTGGCTCCAATCAAGTCCAAAGCCCAAATCGGAGCTTCCCGAATGTTCTCCAGTGACTGGTGGCACGAGCGCGTTCCAGACGTCACTGCCGCTCAGATCGTCTCAGAACAACCATTGCGATATCTGGTCCGTAGAACTCTATTTTGCAAAGGTATAAAAGGGGAACAACAAGTCTCCCACAAGAAACTAACATTTCTTGAACACACGACTACCTAAGCCCCATACCGTACCGATAGTACCATGTCTATCGCACGCCAGCTCTTTAATGACATGCGCCCATTCTTCCGCCTCCTCGAGGAGCCGCTCTCGCGCTCTTCAGCTATGTACTCACGCCCACGCTCGCTTCTCAACGACCCGTTCTTCCAACCGTCGAACACTATGCGTCCTGCGCTCGATGTCACGGAGCAGGGAAACAATTACATTGTCGAGGCGGAGTTGCCGGGGGTGAAGAAAGAGAACCTGGAGGTACGCATAGGGGACGCGGGACGGAGCGTCACTATTGAGGGGAAGACTTTCCGGAGAAGCTACGGGAACGACGCTACTCCCGCAGTGGCAGCGGCAGAGACGGAGGCAGATGTAGATACACCAATTTCGTCGTTCGAGGGTACGTATGGTGTGTCAGGTGTGGCGCTTCATGAATGCCCCGTAGAGGGACATAGCTGATATTGTCGCCTTGTAGATTCAATAACCGTGGACAAGCCTAACGAAACGGCAGTCTCGGCAAACACCAACGCCAATGTAGCCACCGAGAGCAGCAGCTTCTCGCGCACTGTGTGGCTACCTCGGGCGGTGGACGAGCGCAGGGTCTCTGCGAAGCTGGCGGAGGGCATCTTGACGCTTACGATACCGAAGGCGGAGGATAAGGATAGCGTGAAGGTTGATATCGAGTAGATGGCTGGCTAAGGAACGATTATATGGTCGCCTGGTGATGCCTGTTGACTGCCTATTTTGTTTGATTGGATTGTTTGTATGAGACAAGTGTACGATTGTAATGCGAAACGAATAGCCTTTACTTGGAGTGTATAGTCCACGGCGCCCGTGTGGAGACATGCTTGATCCTCGAGGTATTCCCTTGTCTGGATCTGGGGAGAAATCGGCAATATACAAGTAGCAAACCAAGAAGTGCGCGAATTCGGCTGATTAGATGCATATACGCATCGGTTTGGTGTAATCTCAAGTACTTGCACAATCAAGAATCGGCGAAGGAAAATAATGATATTGTTTGTGTACAACAATCATGGGACTGTGACTTTCGAAAGGGTTGGACTCACATTCCTCCTTTGTCAATGTGTACCGTGACCAGAAATGCCATACCATCGATAACAAACGTTCTGCGGGACGAGCGAGGGTCTAGAGTGGGTGCATCAGGTGTGCGGAATCCATCGCGGAAGTCCGTCGGGGCAACATCGTCGTTCACAATGGTAGCGCTGGACCCTGCGAGCGATCGGCCATAGGCTGCAGTTACCGAGTTGAGTGTGACGTCCAGCCTGGCAGGCAGCCTCAGACAGCCCGCTCAATTAGGGCAAAGAGTCATGATGAGCAAATGCAGCGAGAAGGCATGCGTTGCGGACACCGCCGGCCCTATGCTGCGACGGGAATGCTGCGCCACGATCCGTTGACAGCGAGGACGGCTGCCGGCCTCACCGTGAATGGCGTTCAGATGGCGTCTGGGTGAGAGTTCCGAAGACGGCATTGAATGTGCTGCGCTGTGACCAGTTTGTATTTCGGAACGCCAACAGCGGGCGCTGGATGATGGTCAGGGCGACACGGAGATGCGGCGGCGATGAGGGGAGAAACGAGGATGAGGGCCCATCGGCAGCATTGCAGAGCCCGGCCGCGATGTGATTTGGGGTTCCGGCAACGATGATGACTTGGTGGTCATGCGGCGTACGCGCGACGTCCGGCGCCTTCGCCGCGACCTGCTCGCAATCTCTCATTGGGCGCAGGGGACAGAGTAAATTAATTAATGCAAAGAAATAATGAGCGCGCGCTTGAGGCGAGTCTAAAGTGGAGTGCGGTGCAAATGTGAAAAGGCCGAGGTCGCTGTGGCCAGTGACGAGCTGCGTTGACAACAACGTGTCAAGCCCGACCCCGCGGATAACGCCGGCGACATCGCCCCCGTTTCACTCCCACACCCCTTTCTCCTCAACGTCCACCCCGTCGTCGCCGCAGCGCCCAACCCCCCGCAGTCTTGCGCCCACCATGCTCGGCGAGGACGAACCCATGCACGCCGCCGATGGCCTCAATCTCGACTATGACAGCGACGACAGCAGCATGCAGGTCGACTCTGACACCCCCAACAATCACGTCGACCACGATGCAGATGCAGATGCTGACGCAGATGCCGACGCAGATGGTGAATCCATCCACGTCTCCTCGCCTGGTGAGGATACGGGCGGCCCTTCTGCCAGCACCACAGCTGGCCCTTCGTCCTACGCGCAACACGACTCGGTGCGTGTCTGTATTGCTGCTTGACAATCTAGTTGCTCATTTGTGGTGGTGGTATAGGATGAAGAGGATTCGGTATGTGCTACAACTCGCTTCAGAGTGCGAAATGCTAACTATTGGCACAGGGGTACGACGACGACAATGCAGATGCTGGAGACGATAACGAAGAAGACGACGAAGACGATGGCACATATGCAGACGAGGAGTACGGCAAAAAGAAAACGCAAAGAAAGAAGAAACAACCCGCATATCCCAAACCTCGTCGTCAGTCTCCCAAATGCTCACGACTTTCCAAAGCTTATATCCTTTCTTCAGCTGTCGCCGCCCCTCCTCCCCGCGATACTCCTTCGGACTCAGATTCAGATTATGGAGCCCGTTCAAAGAAGAAGAAGCGGTCACGCGTGTCAGCCGACGAAGTTCGTTTGTCATCGCGTGGTGGCAAGGTTCCCAATTATGTCGATGATGTTGCCGATTTCGAGAAGTTTGACTCGGATGAAGAGGCTGGAGAATACTACGTCGATCCGAATATCGAATACAAGGAGGAAGACGAGATAGAAGCTGTTTTAAGTCACACGCGAGACGAGGATAGGCTGGATGACCCCGAGGATTTGTGGTTTGACAACATCGTAAGTCTGAGCTGCATATATACCACCACGTACTGAATATTGGGACGCCAGCGTTTCCATATCAAATGGAAGAGCTTCTCGCATCTACATAATACAGACGAGATGTATGAGTTTCTCAAGCGCTTCAAGGGACTCAAGCGAGTGGACAACTACATTAAGGCGTACAAGCATTACAAAGCCCTGCTCGACGCGCCTGGTGCGTCTCCCGAAGACCGTGAGGCGCTTCTCCTAGACAAAGAGCGCCAGAAGGAGGAGTACGAAACGTACAAGATTGTTGAGCGCATTATCTCCGAGCGCCCGGGGAGCGAGGGCAAGCCAGAGTACTTCTGCAAGTGGACAGGGCTCAATTATGAGCATTGCACATGGGAGAGCCAGGATGAAATCAAGCCACTGGCGAAGGCGCAAATCGAGGCATACAGACGGAGAGAGCAGGATGGGAAATTCCCGTACAAGAGTGTGCAGTACGCGCGGCATCAACGACCAACATTTACCAAGATCACCAAGGATCCGGACTATATCGAGGAGACAGGAGGAGAATTGAAGGACTTCCAGCTTACTGGGTTAAATTGGCTTGCATACCTCTGGAGTAAAGGCGAGAATGGGATTCTCGCAGACGAGATGGGTCTTGGAAAGGTAAGATTTCTTCAGCAGTGCAACGGCAACTTGTTGGCTAATCTATATTACAGACCGTGCAAACCGTCGCTTTCCTCTCTTACCTCTTCCACGAATTGCACCAATATGGCCCTTTCCTAGTTATCGTCCCCCTTTCTACCATCACGGCCTGGCAAACACAGTTTGCAGCATGGGCGCCAGATATGAATGTGATAACCTACATCGGCACTGCGCCAGCGCGAGAGGTTATCCGGTCGTATGAATTCGGGCCGTCCAACAAGAAGCTCAAGATGAACGTCCTCCTGACGACGTACGAGCTGACTTTGCGGGACTCGAAGGAACTAGGCGAGATCAGGTGGCAGGCACTGGCTGTCGATGAGGCGCATCGGCTGAAGAACTCGGAGAGTCAGCTTTACGAGGCCCTCAAGAGCTTCTGGGCATCTAGCAAGTTGCTCATTACCGGGACACCCTTGCAGAACAACGTCAAGGAACTGCTATCGCTGATGCACTTCTTGATGCCCGAGAAATGTACGTCTTCAAGTTGTTCGGGGGTACAATTCATTGACCTAAAGCTTCAGTCGCTCTTACGAACGAGTTTGACTTGAACGATGCTAATCATGAAGAGAAGATCAAAGAGCTACATGAGCAGCTGGAATCACTCATGCTTAGGCGACTGAAGCGCGACGTGCTTACTTCGCTCCCGACAAAGAGCGAGCGTATCCTGCGAGTTGAGATGTCTGCTCTTCAGACTCAGTTTTACAAGAACATCTTGACGA
>JACXVL010000028.1:92713-164081 GCA_014898675.1 Athelia sp. TMB | reverse complement strand
GAGTCGAGCGATGGTGCAGTGATATCTGAATGAGGCCCTGGATTCTTCTCGCGCCGGGAAGTGTCCTTGCCTTTGGAGTCCTTTCGGGAGAATGAGACAGTGCGCGTGCGCTTGAACGACGAGGATGCGACGGGTTCGGCGCGCCGTTTCTTTCCACCGAAGCTGGTGTATTCACCATCCTCAAGGAACTGGCTAAGCACGTCGGTGCACATGACACCCAACACGATACCGAGAACAGTCACGGCAATTTTGAGAAGGTCCGGGAGCTGCATGAAGTCGAAGAAGAGTTTTGCGGCTATAGCGAATACGATGATAATGGCGATGTTCGGCAGTTCCACGAGGGCATAATACAGTCCTACACCCTGCCACGCGCCGAGGAGGATAAAATCCGAGAAAGAAGGAGGAGGGGGTGGTTGGGATGCGCGAAGGCGGGAGAGGAAGTCGAGGAGTAACCTAGCGCCGAGACCAAGAAAAAGAGCTGGAGCAGTGGAGAAATTAAGGGGCATTCTCTTTTTCTCGGGTCTTTGCTATATAAACCGGTGGGGCATCGCGGGGGGAAACGTTTCGGCGTGAAGGACAATGATCAGACGCATGCACAATGCAGCATGTCCAACATGAGGCAAGCCACGTGTCACCTTTGCGCGCTTATACTGTTCCCTCTCACCTCGGATCATTGTCAGTCATTGTCACAGGCGCTCTTTCGGAGAAGTCTACAGTCTGCTAAGATCGTAAAACAGCCCAAGCAGCCCCCCGAGACGACCGCGAAGAAATCCTACCTCGCTCAGTCGACCGAGATATCTTCTCGACCAACTTTGCCCACCCAGTCAGCTGAGGCTGTTCATATCTCAACGCGAAGGCGGTCCAGGGGATTGATTGAGACGTTTATGTATATTTCTGCTCGTGAACCTTTTCTTGCGGTGAGCGTCAATAAACTATCCATCAGGACTCTCTCAGTCGCAACCAACGAACTGCAACAAGCACATTCTGCCATCTTTGCTGGCCAATCCTTGGTCCGTGGTCTGCGTATTAATCCTCGCTTGCGAGTAACACTTGACAAAACCCAGGAAGTTGCCGAGCGCCTCTGGTTCAGAGAGGAGTCTTTCTCTTCATAGTAGGTGGTACCCGGATGACTATGGAACGACAGTCCTTCAGAAGGATGATAGCTCCCAATTCCATTCTTTTGATCTTTGACACGCAGTGATTTTCATCTACAAATACAATCTCACTATCATCGTCGATGCAAATTCCATACTATCGTGAGCCTCATAGCTAAATCCTTCCAGGTTATCTCGAAAACATTGGATTAACATCGCGCAAGAACTGGCAGAAAGGATTAGATGGGGTAAACACTAGGCAGACATTCTCCGGCCAGGGCGAGGAATTTAATGCGAAGGACGATACGACGGTTTTGCAATTCTGGGCCATCAACTAGCTCGCTATGTCCAAATACTGCCTGTGGCACGAAATCGCTTGCAAATCGCACAAGCTAGTCTCCTTCGCCTAAAAATCTTCGCCAGGACCCAGGAGGGCTCCAGTCGTTTTCGAAGCCGAGAAGTCCTGAATGCAAGCATCTGCTGGCAATCATCTACTATGTTTTTTTCGAGCTGTTATGCCTCTGCGTTGGTTTGACAGAAAACAAAGCGCACAAACCGGCGAGGATAGCACTACATTATTGGTGTTTGGCATTAATTGAAATCAAACGGCCGGAGGCCAGCCAATGTACCACGAATCGAAGCGTTCTCTATCTATCGTGTCACGCGGCTTTGTCTTGCGCCTGGCCACGCGTCGCGCGGCAAGAGGTGACGCGGACGCGAGCTGTTTATAAAGGCACGTGTTCCTCATTATATGAGTGCTTATCTACTTCAATTTATTCTCCTTCCATTACCTCACCTTTGGCACCACGAATCATTCCAGATGCTGGCTCGGCGTTTACTCAGGGTCCAAAATTGCTCTCCAAGTCACCTCCATGCGAAAGCCATGAGCAAATTTTGCCCGGGGTCGATCCTGAAGCTCGTAGCCCCAGTGCCACTATCAGTGAGACGGCGAACTAACTAGCGGCAATTGCATTCAACACCAATGTTTACTGCTGGAGGGCAGAGCTGGTACAAATTCCAAAGATCGCTCAATCGCAATAGACATCTTATTGCTTTGCTGCTATTCGTCAGTAAGTCCCAAAAAAATCCACCGCATAGCATGCTCGCTGAAGACAGTTAAGTGAACACGGCGGTTGTAGAGACATACTCTCAATGGCGCACCCTACACAACGTTCTCGTTCAGCTCGACGATGATGCTTTTGATCAGAATGATGTTCGCGTGCTGGCGAGCTTTTTCGTGACCATCTGCGAATGCGCACTACCACTGCATCCAAATTGGAAGCAGGCAATGAACGACGAGGTCGCGAAATTAGCCACATACGACATGATCGAACTATTGCATCCTTTGTTGGCAGCTTTCTACGCGGATGTCCGTTCCGCCGACAGCGTTCTGGGAATGATGGGTATAATCGTATCAGCATTTGCCAACTTTCGTCAAGCAACAAGACCTCTCCTACATTCCATCGATATTCTCTATTTCACCCCAAAGGAAAGAGTGCCTACTGGACTACGCGCGTTAATCGTGTCAGCCTTAACCAATTCTCCTGAAGCCGATGCTATGTGGAAGAAACTGCCTGAGGACATGCGACTGTTCATGAAGGACAGATATATTTCCTGGCAGTTTGCTCAGATCGCACTCCGACTTAATCCCGGAATATCGGAAGCCCTAGCAGGGTCGGAAAAGCAGGAAGACGAGGAGGCCAGGAGACATGTATTATTCATTGACTAAGTAGTACTTATCCATGCCAAAACTGCCTAGGCACCGGGCTGGTTTGAGTCGAGCTTGCATAACTTGTGCATATAGACCCCAACTCAATCACAAAAGATTTCCCAATACTCGCCAAGCTCGCTCAGATCATTCAAAACAATATTCTTGAGGTTGGTGCGAGGACTCGACACGGTGGCTGTGTGATCAGCTGGCTGCGAAGCGATGGGTCTCATGACACTTACTGACACTCTTGACCCTTTACTTACTCCCATCACCACGGATTAGATGCTGCCTCGGGGTCTGGCTAAGGTAGTCGTGCCACTTTCGAGGCGGCTCTATGCAAGGACCGCTACTTCCAGCCATCATATGGGAGCAAACCAGATTACCATAACTTGCAGACAATCTGCTCGACGGCAATCTTATTCATCATCGGTCTTCTTTACTCCTCGAGCGCCAAAGTGGTCTCGGTCAAAAGTTATTTGTGGGTTCGTATTGGAGGCGTCATGGTGGTCTATTGTCGGGTTTGCACGTAAGTCCTATTGTCACTGTGCAACAACCAAATAGTGAAGTCACCACCCAGTTTGGGTACATTACCAAATACACCGGGTGCACGGCCAAGTCCTGCAGATTAATCAAATACATTACGACAAGGACGATATATCTGTGCTGGCAAACTTCTTCGTGACCGTTTGTGCCATGTTTCCGCACTTGAAGCCTTGGCGCCACGTAGTGGTCGAGGACTTTCAGGAGATAGCCAGGTGGGACAGGCTAGAGGAGCTCCGTCCCTTGTTAGAGGATTTTTACAGGGAAATACATGCAACGAATGGTCCTGAAAGCACGCTGACGACTACTCTGCGGAAGTATAACCTCGTTCGCGAGGCAGCCCATTCCATTCTCCAGTCCACTGCCAAGGCCAGAGACAAAGTTTGCACTTGGGCATTTTTCGCGATGTTATACCGTCATGAACCGAAGATGTTGGCCTCTCTTCCTGCTGGACTTTCTTCCAAGATGGACGAACTCGAACTCGTTGCTAGGAGCATGACGAAGCATGAGAGGGCTAAGGCGCATAACATAATACGACAATCAGTGCGCGAATTTCGCGCCGCTCAGGCGCTGGGGACGGATACCGAGAAACCCGAAAGGAACACGCAGTACGAGTCCTTAGACTAGGTCATACTCAGTCGTTTATAGATGTCTGGGCCCTGGTGGGATCGAAATGGTTATTTTGCATCTGGTAAAGCAGTCCAAGTTTGAATCAGTTATTCAGAACTGTCCTCCAAACAGTTACATACGCAAGTTTTCTGGTAAATATTTCTGGATATAATTACATGAACAGCTGGAACGGTCATTATGCACTTATAATCACAATCACAATCAGAACAGAGCGTCTTTTCAATTTTGGGTGTCAGGGGTAGCTTTGATTTTCGCAGTTATAAATACCGATCAACCCTTGTTTACCATATTCCACGACCCCAGGCTGCTGAAACTCTATACTATCATGCTGGGTGTGTTTCACACCTTTTGCGCTCGCTCGCATCGTATCAATGCTCACGGCGCGACCGGCATTGGACCTGAAGGCCTATCCTTCCCTGATTCCCGTCAAACATCGTCATTGCTCAATGCTCAGGTCCCAACAAAGACAAGCAAAGGTCCAACCGCTATTCCGATTTTCGCGGTCTGCTTCATACTCTAATCCAGGAGGATCCTTGGCTCTTCAAGTAGCTGCGCTTCACTGGCGGACCCTGTCCGCAAAGGTGTTTCGGAAATTCTGTATAGACACACTCTAGGTGAGCTACGGAACAAGGAAACGGGATTGGTATTCGCGATCGGATACTGTGCTGCTTCATTCTGTCTTGATTACTGCGGTTTAAAATCAGCTCAGTCATCGAAATAGTCTGTGAACCTTCCTACAATACACTTCAAGTTCTTTAGGTGGGCGTACTCAGACTCGGAAAACAGAGCGATGGCATGGTCCTAGTTGCCCCTGTGCGCCGCGCCCCCATTATGCCATGCCGCTATGCCTGCTGTATTTACAGCTTGACTCGTTCATTTATTGACCCTTTTGTCAACTCGAACCCCGATATTCTGGCGAAAATTTGACGTGGTAATTTAAAGATCTAAGAATGACCGACTCGGACGTAGGTCCGCGGGTGCATTTTGCTCTTGGCACTTGACCTGAACAACATTTCAAACGACTGTGGATAAGTTGATATTACTTTGAACTGGCCTCCAATGCGCAGTGTTCAGTAACCTCTCCCAGCTTTTGCGTGTGCGTTTGCATGAAGCAAATACTGACGATGATTTGCGTCTACGTAATTGGGTGGATATCACTGTCCACTTGTGAGGCACGACTCGGATCAGACTAGGCCAATCCAACCTTACATAGCAAGCGGGGGTCTGATGCGAACTCAGGTCTCCTGCACCCTATGTAACCTTAATCATGATAGGCAGGTCGGCACAGTCTAGTACCAGTCAAATTGGGGGACGATTTTTACGCATTGAACCTTTGCGCCATCTTGCTCACTCGCTACTCAGATTCATCTTCTTGCGGCATGTCCGCCGCCCTTTCAGCACACCAAGGGTACAGCGACTACATGCAGTAGACGCATTGTGAATGCTGATAACTCGTCAGAATAGGGTCGACCTTGATTGGGGCTGTAACCTCGACTGCCCTACTGGGAGGTTTGTCATTCTAGACTGCGTCGATGGTTGCGGTCATGAATATAATTGTCTCCCCGGTGATCAGTCGGATACGCGCAACTGTGCTTCTATTGCCTGAACTATCCTGGGGATCGCGGCGTCACAAAACTGTTGGCACGTTGACATTCATTTTCTTCCAGTCTCAACACGGGCTGACAATGAATCAGGTCGCTGGCGTCTTTGCTACAGATACGGTTCACGAGATATTGATTAGCCACTGGAGTGCAGTTCATTTCCCACATCCTTCACAATAATCAGATATTCTGACCTCCTACTATCACTGCTAGCGTACTACTCGATGGTCACAAATCATGGCAACTATGCCGCATCTCACATTTCCTTGTGGTTGGTCTCTTTTAAATTTATTTGCATCGCGAAAAAGGAGAAACTGACTCTGTGGTCTTGCAGGAGTATTTTAGCGGCGCCATTTTTCAATGTGCGCTGTCTCTCTGAGCCTCTCATCTACTCGCTGCAACTGACCTTCCACCAGGGCCTTACCGTTCTCATGGTGCAATGGTACGATTGGTGTCTGACTGGCCTATTCTTGCCATTGATGGGCTGTGTACAGCTTTTTGATACTCCGAATACGAGCCAGTAAGTATACCGTCAGGCAAACTTTCAGCAGTCTTCAGCTTAGCGTTAATTCTTTTTTTCAGTGTGCAAAAATAATGGAGTCAGTTTGTGGCTCTCCGTAATAGCCGTAAGCTCTATACATGTGCCATTTCTCCCCATATGCGCGGTCTAATGACATTTGAAATTTAGTTTGTATTGGCGGTAGGGCAGTTTGGTAAGCGGAATGACTGTTGCACGAATTACGAAGTGCTGAACTATCTTCAGCATGTATCATTGGTGCGCTCAGCTGTACTCTGTCCCCACTACTTGTCTTGCCAACAGTGAATACCGCCAGTTTTAGTCATCCAATCGTATGTTAAGCGAGATCCCTGTCATGTCTGGCTAGCTCACGGACCCTTCCTAGGTCGCTATTCACCGAATACCGCATTATGAAGAGCCTTCGGGTATGCATACAGTCAATCTGCTGAATCAGGCTGGCCTAACAGGATACATCTATTTGCAGAGTATATCCATTGCGATCAACGTCTTCGCTGCCGCTGGGGACGTCTTCATCGCTGCTACACTCTGTGCTTTGTTCCATCGTGCGCGCTCAAGCAACGAAGGATACACGGCGTCAGTCTTACCTTAAGATTGGTCATTTTCAAGAAGCTGATAATACACAATCCAGACCTAGCAACAACGCACTGAAGACGCTGGTACCTATCGCCATCGGTTTTGTGTTACCTCGTCTTATCAATGTCCACCAGATGCTCTTTACCATGAACACGGGCCTGCTGACTAGCCTATGTTCTGCCGCCTGCCTTATCTCGGTACGATTCTATTTCCTCGCAATCACGCGGTAATGACGAGTGTTCGGTGTAGCTGTTGGTTGCTCCGAATTCGTTCTATTACATCGCTTTCTTCTTCAATTTCGGGCGGTGTATGTACATTTGTTTTCGGCATCGGCCCTTTGACCAAGGTTTTGTCTGACAGTTCACTCAAACACGATGCTGGCAACCTTGAATGCCAGACAACGCCTTCGCCAGGCGATAGTCGAGGCAGACGTATCTATGGTCAACTTGCCGAGGGTATCCACGAAGGTGCGTAGCATTGCTGCCCTGCAAGCACCCTGCAAGCTGAACTATACTTCAGTTCTCCTAGAAATCAAGGAGCTAATTCTTGAATACCAATCGGCAACACATGGCATATCCTGCCCTTGCCCGCCGAGTCTTATGTTTAACCATTCCCTCAGGTTATGACCGCGCACACCGAACAGCATCCACAATTGGAGGAAAGACCACTTAAAGCGTGAATGGCAGTGTTAGGTACTAAGCCAACAGTTTCGTTAGCCGGGGTTCTAAGCGGCGGGTTGGCCGACGATCCTTTTTTGGTAGCGCATAGATTTCGGGGCATGCAGGCATGTAGTATTGTCTATATGTTATGCATTGGAATGTCAATATCAATACCCGAAATGATTCAGTCAAATTTGGTAACAGGTAGGGTGAATGCACTACAGTGTCCTATAATTCGTTACATTCTGTTCAAGCGCCGGCTGCGGCGAATGACTGCTGTACAACTAGAAGACTACATTATGATGCAGTCCTGGTTGCGGTCCAAGCGCCGTGTAACTTCGTCTGGGTTCATCCCTTGCCCCTGTCCGTCTAGGCGCACGACAAGAACACCGGCATTTTGAGGATCCAGCGTCGCCGACAATTGATGCCTAATCAAACACATCAGAGGATTGCTACCTCCTACACAGACAAGACTTACTTCTGCATGAGCTCTTCGATGGCGGGCTTGATCTTGGCATGGCCACCGGCGGAATGTAAGCCTTTTCCTGAGGTACTGTCAGCGGAAACTATGAGAGGAGATTATTATGTGCAACATACCAACAATGAGATGGATCTCGCCATCACCGCGCTGTTTAGCTGCAACGATGGCCTGGTCGGTGCGGTCTATGGCTTCCTTGACATACAGACCATGTAGATCGATTTCGTTAGGTCCACTGTCCTACAGTTGCTATTAAAAGAGTCCCAGGATATCATCGAGGAGCGTAAACACCTTGTTGTTCTCTAAAACGCGTCGAACACGCCAGTGAGCTGAAACTCCGAACATGAAAAGACAACGGAGGCGTACCAATGTAGATCCAGTCGCTGGCCTGTTTGTTCAGACTCTCCATCTTGCTTTTGTGCGCCTTTCCCTCATTAGAAAGCTGCTTGGCAGCTGCGCCGTCACCGCGAGAATACGCCTCGTGGCTTTGCTCGTAGGCCTTGGCCATAGCATCCCCTTCTTCATTGGCCTGTGCACGAAGTGCCATGTATTTTTCATTGTGCTGGTTGGCCTGATTCTGATCTTGACCGCCCTATCGAGGTCAATTAGCGCTGCCAATCTGCTGAGGGGGCTTGAAACCGGAGGACGCACCTGATAATGGGGCTTATGGGGAGGCGGTGAAGACGAATGCTGAGGCTGCTGGTGAGGTTTTCCATGTGGGGTACCCTGTTGAGGTGCTTGATATACAGGTTGCTGTTGATGCGACAGAGGGGGGTATTCGCCTTGATTGTAGCCTCCAGGAATTTGCTGCTGCTGCTGACCATAGGGCTGCTGCTGGCCCTGTTTGCATACGTTTAACTTGTAGCTCAAGTAATGGGAAAAGAGTATTACTCACGTAGGGTTGCTGCTGCTGCTGCTGCTGCTGCTGGCCTTGCTGCTGGTTCGAGTTTCCGCAAAGGGCGTTGAATAGCCCTGTAAGGAGATCTCCGATTATACCCATGGCGAAAAGTCAAGAGGATAAGTGGACCAAGGACCAACGCTGGTTAGGGTGAGGAACGGATCGCGCTTGTCCTTGGATCGCGCCTCGAGGCTCGCTGCATGCAACGCTGCATCTTTACGTACAAGCAGTCGTACCTAACACGGACATCTCGAGCTCAGCTTACAGCCATCGACATGTGCAGAGAAGGGAAAGAGAAATTGTGATTCAATTCAAGATACGCAAAAGTAAATAAGGGCGGCCAGCCACGTGAAGGCTGATTCGAAACGAGAACGGTGCATATGGAAAACCTAAACGTAAAGCAACAAGCATGTTATCTCCGTACAATCGGCGCTCATATCTCCATCCCCACAAGGAGGAACCGCGGGTCGGCTTGGAAAGGAGGCTTGGTGACTACAGCACCTCCAACGTACATGAAGGAGTGGAGGAGCTCGCCGACAGAAGGAGTGTTCCTGTCCAGGGCGATAACGAGGGCAGAGCAGTGGAAGCACTCATCAGCAAGGTCCATAAGAGCGACGATGCTTATCGAATGCGAGTTAGCAGATGCAATCTAGCTATGAATGGAGCGGAACACACCTTTCTCTGAGGCTGACACTCTGCGTGCTCTTGCCGTCGACGTAGAGGGCCTTGGGTTTGCCAGGCAGCTCGAGAACAACACCGTCGAAGACGTCACCGAGATTGGGGTCAGAGATGGTCACGCTTTTGGCGTACGGCAGAGCCTCGAGGCCGTTTTTAGGGAAGAGCGTGAGCAGGAAATCCAGGGCATCTTTGGACGGCTTGCTGCGAATCGACTCGCGATCGATGTCGTCTGGGGTCAACGGGGGTGTAGCGAGCTGGGGCAACGAAGAAGAGAACTGTTGGCGTCCAGGAATATATTGGGGTTCGACAGACGAGGCTTTGGATGAGATTGAGGCACCACTGGAAAGATAATCATCGGAAGAGAGTTCGGACTCGGTTTCGGAAGGCGGGGTGGGCGGGTATATGATCGAATCTGCATACTTTGAATCGGGGGAGGCGGAAAGAGGAGTGGAGGGGAAATTGGACGCCCGACTGTCTGTCACACAGTCGAACGACCCTCTATCAGGAGGGCATTTCGCGTTAGGGACGTCAAAAACGCCACTGGATTAGAGGGACTGTCAGCCACCGTTATACAGAGAGTGTTCAACGAGCTGGCTCACCCCGGGTCCGCCGCCGAACGTAGTAGAGTAATAGTACATGTCGTCGGTGCCTTCGATATGGCAAACGGCGAGCACGTTAGGAGCAGCGTCGGAAGAGAAAGCCCCATCTCCAACGGTTTGACGACCGTTGCTGAAGGAATCTTGTCAGTGTCATTGAATCAAACTCGATTAGGAGAGGGCATACGTGGGGCAAAGACTAGATTTCTGTTTCAAAAAATTGGACATTGTGGAATACGACATCTGCCAACTTGATCCGGGTGTAGGCTCAGTAATGAAAATAAGGGTTCTAAAGAGCAGATAGGTCAGATCAGCGAGTATTTGAGAGATAAAGAATGAGACTTGCTGGAAGCTTGCTTAGTGAGTGGGAGAATGGAGCAAAGAAATGGTAGAGCCACAGGTGGTGCCTTGGCGATTATTCAAGACCCGACCGGCCGCCACCGCCGGATCGGCCGAGCCATCTCCATAAAGTTTGAACATATTTTTCTCGAAAGAGCAGGAACGACCAAGAACGTGCAGGAACCTTCAGACGACCAGACATACAAATAAACTCTCTTTCTCTTTATACAAATCTTATTGATCTGCTGATCACAAGAGAATTATACAATTGGCCGTTGATCTTTGTCCAGTTCCGAGCTCATCAAATAATACTAGTACCTATCCACTCTTGAAATAACGGACTAAATAATACCTATGATTTCACTTCGTCGTAATGCAAGTGTATCACCGGCAAAGAACCTGATGCTCAGGGCATGAAGAAGCTGAGAGCGTCCCAATGCCTCCCAATGCCAAGTCTATTGGATTGTTAGGGGCTATATTGCCATCTTTAGAATTCAGATCTGCCAGCCAATTGACCGCGCCTCGATAGCTTGAGCGTTTGCAACGAATCTTCCCTCAACCTCAAGACGTGAGTCGTCTCTTTACCGCGCCGTATCTATGCCAGGTCATACCAGCGATCTCTTTCTATGCTTCCTGGCGGAAGTTTCGAACAAATCGATGAAGATTCGAGCTGGATGGCTTTGCTGCGATCGGATGCACCTGTGTGATAATCAGAAGACTGACCGCCTGTGCTCCTACAGTAACCTTCCAGCACATACAACATGGCTGACGCTGCTCGTGGACGTGGTGGATTTGGACGTGGACGCGGCGACAGGGGCCGCGGTCGTCGTGGCCCTCGTCGTGGAGGCCGCAAGGACGAGGAGAAGGAGTGGTGCGTTCAGCCTTTGCGATCGATGCACTCTTCGCATTTTAAGCAGGATCTTGCAGGGTTCCTGTCACCAAGCTCGGCCGTCTCGTAAAGGACGGAAAAATCAAATCTATGGAGGAGATCTACCTCTTCTCGCTCCCGGTCAAGGAGTACCAAATCGTCGACTTCTTCCTCCCCAAACTCAAGGATGAGGTCATGAAAATCATGCCCGTGCAGAAGCAGACCCGCGCCGGTCAGCGTACGCGTTTCAAGGCGTTCGTCGCGATCGGAGACTTCGACGGCCACGTCGGGCTGGGTGTCAAGTGCGCCAAGGAAGTCGCCACCGCCATCCGGGGCGCGATCATCCTCGCGAAGCTGTCTGTCATCCCTGTGCGAAGAGGATACTGGGGTGCTGCGCTCGGTGAGCCGCATACTGTGCCGTCGAAGGTCAGCGGGAAGGTCGGGTCCGTCATGTGTCGTCTCATCCCCGCACCCCGAGGAACGGGTATCGTTGCTGCGCCCGCGTCCAAGCGACTGCTCCAGCTTGCCGGTGTTGAGGATGTGTACACACAGTCGAAGGGCTCGACTGCCACAATGGGTAACTTCTTGAAGGCCACATTCGCTGCCGTATGTGTTTCTTATGCATCTACCACTGTGTGGCTTTTCTAATCGTCTGAACGCAGATCACGAAAACGTACGCTTTCCTCACACCCGATTTGTGGCGCGAGATCCCCTTGTCGAAGTTGCCATACGACGAGCACAGTGCGCATTTGCAGCTTCACGCGGGCAAGAAGTAGAGTTATTGTTTTACTGTCTTATGATTTGTACATCTTTCTCAAAAAGCAGGTCCACTCCTACACGCTTTCTTATCCATGAGTGAATTGAATGAAGAGATCCGGGTCAGAATGAAATGCTCAGCTCAGCAATCGTCCACCATCATATAACGTGTGCTTGGCTCGTCAATCGCACGCAAACTTTCGGCAATCACCCAAATGTCATCCGCTTATGTCTACTCTAGATCTGAGTTTGAGATATGAAAAGACGGGTCACGTCTAAGGAGCCCGGAGACGCAGAACACATTACACACAGCGCCTACCGCAGGCAACACGGTCTATGCGTCTGGATGGCTGCCTCCCATAAGTTACAAATTCCTACACTTTGCAACCTGGATGTGGACGCCCGAATGCCTGACGTTTAATATATCAGTACCGACCTTCAGTTCAAGGAGCGCTTGCAACACATTGCGTGCCAAGAGCCCCAACGTGAGCGGTGACCCAAAGCCTTACAAAGCCAATCCGTAGTTGGATTGAATAAGTAGGTTAGATGCGAATCATGCGGCCGCCGTGTACTGGGAGCCGGAATGATACGATCAGCTGCAGAGTTGTCATGCGTGTACGTGTCAAATTTCGTCGTAGCATGACGAGATCATGCGGGGATTTGGCGCGATAGCGGAGTTTTAGGGTTTGCCTCTTGGATTTAGAGCTGCTGAGCGTCCTGATCGCATACACAGATTGGCACGCGGGGGGCATGGAGAGCCGGTTGCTAGTCAGAAGACTCTGAAGAGCAACCACTTGCGTCGAAGGTTCATGAAATATCCCACTTTGCTTATTATATGCCGCGTGAGTCATGATGTTGTGAAATTTGAGAACATAGCCATTGAAACACAAACCCAGGGCTGAACTTCTTGATCTTTCCACGATGGTTCGGGTGCATATCTAATGGCTTTCAAAGACGACGCGGACGGTTGCCGACTCGTAAGAACCACAAGTATATGGGCACAGCATAACGAGCCCCGGGGCGTATGTTGGTTAATGAATTCCCAGAGGAGTATGCTTCCACGAATTGTCAAGGTCGACCGCGCCGAGGCAGCAAGCTGAATACCAATTGAGGAAGGAGCATTGGGCGCATGGAAGTATTTATGCTGGTTTTCATGACGCGTCGAGGGCCGTCTATACTTATCGGGAGTGGCATAGAAACAGTTGACAGTCTTGTGAACGAGAGATCAAGAGCTGAAGAAGTTGAGCTGCCGCACCGAGCCCTGAAAATCAAATACCACCCTAAATCATCGATCACCTGCCACGCGACTTTTCAGGGGAAATATCTAATCTCATGAGGTTCTCGTTGTCATTTCTCAGGCTGCTTCTTCCTTTCCGTCTTTTGCATCCCGCCTTGCGCTCGTGAAATTCTCTGCGAGTATCTCTCACAGCCTTGCTAAATTTCTGGGTTGCGGGCGGTCCGGATCGCCTGAAGTGGTATAACTTCTCCCCACACTTGCTCCGATATCCCTGCGACACCCAAATCTTTGCTTTCTATCAAAGGTTCGTTTTCCCGCCGGCTCCGTATCACTCCCCAGGCCCTCCCAGGCTCGGCACTGCATGTAAACGCTTACTAGGGATTTTCTCAGCTTCCGTAATATTACAGCTACGATCCACCATGTTTTCTATGCCAGGCGAATCAGCCCTTTCCATTAGGCCTAACACGAGCAAGAGGATGGCAAGAGTGTACGAGTGCGACCCTCGTTCAAAATCAATGACGGCTTTGCCAGAGAGCACTTCGGCTTTACTTCAAATGCGTCGGACACAGCGAGGCAGGCCTTCGCCTAGTCGTTCTTTGGCAACACCTTCCCCAGTACCGCCATCGTTATGCAGGTAAGAGATACGCCGCATTTTAGATACCTTTGGAATATCTAACGATCTATCATAGCACTTCATCCTCTACTACCTCTCCTACTATATATTCACCTGTCACGCCGGCCGTCGATGACGCTTTTTTCCCGCCACATCTCCCGCCATCTCATGAACTGCCGGCGTATTCCCAACCACGTCTAGCTCCATCTTTGAGCCGGTCTTCTCCAAAGAAAGGCTATTTAGTGGCAACTGCAAGCAGCCGGCGTGCCACTGTATGCAGCTCAAAAAATGACACACCCCCGCCCGTCCCACCGCTCGTGCATCGCTCATGCAGCAACCCTGCTGCCCCCGAGGAGCAGATAGATCGCAGAAAATGCATTTACGACTTGGAAAAGCAACTTACCCTTGCCCAGAAGATCCTGTTCGACGCATCTCCGGCAGGACGCCAACGAGGCTCCCTTTTACCCCCCATCCATACCGAGGGCCTAACCGACCAGTATTCGGACAGTGGCCCTGCTAGTCTCACACCTTCGCCAACATATTCCTCTTCTTTATATACTTCGGATATGGACCACCAGTTCCCGCAACCTCCGATCACAGCCCCGGAGATAGGGCGGTATACAGAGAGCCCCATGTTCAGCGAAGCGGAGACTTGTGAGGTCAAGATGTTTCTGAGGAAGCGATGGGGCTTTCTTGATGCCGTGGAGGTGTTGAACGTTGAACGTCCGCTGCTGTCTCCCGTTCCGCGATCCGGGGGTTCACCTGGGGAAGATATGGGTATCTGGGAGGAAAAGTGGCCCCATGCCACGCCACAGGACTTTTCATGGGAAGCTGAGCAGAAAAAAGCCACCGCCGAGAACCGCGATTTGCTTGAAAAGCTTGGGCTTCTGGAAGACGACCAGCCTGAGCGTGGCGGATTTTTCGACCATCCGCTTTCGACCTCGAGTCCCCCGAGGCGCGCAAGAATAGATGATGTCTCAGCTACCCTCACGGCTTTACGCTCATCGCCACAAAGCGTTAGCCGTTCACAGGAAAGCGGCGACTCTGGCGACCGAGACAATGCTTTGCGTGACGAGCTACGCAAACGATTGCAGAGCCAGCGGTCCATTGAGGTCATCCGTCCCCGCGCAACTGCTATCCGTAGACCTGTATCAACAAGCCCTGCTCATGCTAGAGCGAGATCGTTTGACCAAAAGTCATTTCCCCCTTCGCCCTGTCCTCCGGTACCGACAATGCGGAGGCCAATGGCGTCGCTGCACACACCTTCCTCGTCCAGCGAGTACGGCGAGGCCCGTATCTCTATACAGGCCCCCATGGATTCGTCACAGCATTCGTTAGCCCTCGAAAGGCTGGAGACCAGCCTTACACGTCTGCAAGCTCACTCTCCGGCGAGCACACCCACCAAGATGCCACCGCAGCCACGCAGCCCAGGTATCTTGAAGAAGCCCAAAGTGCCCCCGCGGAACATGGCTATGCCTTCCGCGCGTCCTCGGCCTGCCGCACGTTCCAAATCGCACGTAGCTATGCCCGCGCACCGCACACGCGAGCAACTGCAGCACGCACGCTCGGGCTCAGCGCCGGAACCTGCCGCCCGCCGCCCTACCATGCTTATCCCCGCCGACCCGTTCCGCGCTAGTCGCGGTATGGCGCAAGACACATTTGATAGCGTACCGCTTGAGGCGGATGGAATGCGCTCTTTCATGAACTTCACGCCCGAACCCATGGACCTGAGCCTGCCTGCGCACGGCTTGCTGGGCAATGCGCATGTGCGTTCGCGTTCGCGTGCGTCTGTTGCAGGGGCAGCAGCGAGTCAGGCAGAGCGCGCACGGAAGCTGCTGGCGCGGGCGAGCAGCAGCTTTTTCAGTTGGGGGAGAGGTCTTAGGCGGTCGAAGAGTGAGAGAAAGGCCTGAGCTTGACGCTCGAGTTATGATTATTTTTGTTATTCGTTATTTGATGCGCACTGCGCTCGCTTTGTTATACTTTATCGCACCTGTATTGTTCAATCACGATCTGTAGCACGATATGATAATGATTTGGAGAGATGCAAGCGAATGTGGATTAGATCCAAAGACACAATCTTGTATGTATCGGCGAGGCGTTTTGCAAGGTCTATGCTAGTGCATGAAGACTGATGGTACCGAATAGAATAGAATAAGGTGCGTCGAGGGCTGGCGTTTGATAAATTTGATTACTTACTTGGCATGTAATCGTGGCTCGTCAAATGAGGGAGTGATTGTCCCGTTATGGCCAAAAATCTTCCTATTAAGGCAATAACAAAGGATGAAGCGAAAACACGATATCATTTCGGTCGGATTATTAGGTAGATAGTACTAGTAGGCATAATCATGAGCTGAAGTGTAGAGTAAGTAATAAACGAAAAATGGAACTATTAAGGTGGGCGATATTATTGCAGATCATGTGTGGCATTCAACAAGAGCTTAAGGCCTCTCGGAGCATTTTGCGTTTTCCTTCCCGGGCATCCGGGACACGACTGCTTTGGAGCGACGGAGCGTGTTGTTTCTAGTTCGGCCGTTTGTGTCGTGAAGTGCTGACCGAGAGGTCCCGACGAACGGCTGTGCAGATATGCTAGGAGCATTGTTAGCTGATATTTTAGGGTAGGGAGGCTGGCAACTCACTGTCGCCGGCTTGGCTGACCACTTTCCTTGCGCTGGCGTGCACGCGCGCCATTTTGGACCGCGAGACTGGCATATCGACGTTAGCATTTTCCAGACCGACAGCGGCACAACTCACCCGCTCCGAGTCTCGACACCGGCGCCCGTAGGTCCGGAGTGCGCCCGGCGCTCAACGATGGCCTGGTAGACCATCGCCGGATGGGGTGGGCCCATATTCCCGGAGAGACGCTGCAGGGGCACCGCGGCCCGCGGGGAGACGTTGGTCCGTGTGGCGTGCTGGACTGCCGCGTGTTGGGCCCCCTCGACGCCCTCTGCGAGGCGGAGGTCGTGCCCGTATTTGTGCCTGGAATGTGTTAGAAGGTGATTGCGGCGGGCAGGAGGGCAGCTTACCCCATCACTGTGAGCACGATCTCGTCGCTGGGGGCGGCTGCCAGCTTGTCACCATACACCCCGAAGGACTCGTCGAAGGTGGCATCCGAGGCCCACGAGTCGCTTGACGGGAGAGTGAACATGTTGCCCATTGCGGCGGCAAGCGCCATGATGGAGGCACCCGAGTCGCTGCTCTCGATGGAGGCGGCCTTCTTGATCGCGACCGAGTCAACGCTAGGACAAGTCAGCCTCCGATCTTGATACGAGAGACCTGGTGTGCTAACCTCGATTCTGGGACCTCAGCGATGAGCGCTACTTTACGAGACGGCTTGCCGAATCTAGAAGAGCGTGAGCGTCGTGTGGATGAGCTTGCGTGATAAAACTGACCCCATGAGAGCAAGCACGTCCTTCTCATCCCGCCCTTCGACGACCAGATCGTCGTCACTGTCCACCCCAAGGATGAAGGAGTCGTCAAACGCCGCATCCTCGATCCACGAGTCACTGGCTGGTAAAGTGACTGTGTCTGCCATGGTGCCGGCGAGCGCGAGGATAGACTCGTTGAATTCGGTGGCCTGTTGTACATGTTAGCCACAGAGCATGATTTGAGCGTTGTCCGACTTACCAGAGCGCTGTAGACACTCGCGCTGCCCACGTCGATGCCGCTGCTGTAATAGAACGAGCCTCGCTTCTGTTACCGCGAATGTCAGCCATGATAGACGGCGCGAGAAGGACTAGCCATACCTTGTCTGCCTCGACGCTGTTCTTGGCGGCTGACCCCTTCGTGCGCCCCATCTCAAAGGCCAGCGCCATTCCAACGACGTTCACCGTTTCCAGATAAGGGCCAGAGAGTCTCTTGGCGGAGTAAAGGCCCGCTGGCTGGACGGGGACGACGACGTTCTTCTTGCCGAACTTCTTCTTAAACGTCTTCAGGATCGAAGTGAAAGGCATGACGGTAGATCTAAGACGTAGTAAGTTCGAGACGCTAAAAGGTGGAGGGCGAGAGGCTTACTGTAATGACCGACGGTGTGCTAAGAGAGAATCGATGCTGGAAGGCAGATAGACTCCTGGAACGAAAGGAGATAGCGGGGAAGAGCAAGATGTGATATCGGGATATGAAGTTGATGCTCCAGATCTTATAGGGCTGACAAGTGTAGATATAGGGGGTGAATGGGTCTCGACGCGACGATTTCGGTTGAAATGCTGTTGGCACCTGACCGCGAGAGGAGAGGATGCAGATGCGGTTGATCTTCGTGGTCAAGTAGAGGTCAAGTTTTCGTATATATGAGAACATGCAAGTGGATAGATCCTTTGCGTGGCATGTTTGGCAATCTCAGAAATGCTGTTCGGCTGCGCCGTGTGGGTCAGTGATATTGAGTTTGAGGTAGCAGGAGCGGCAACGAGCATGGCGAGTTAGCAATTTACTTCAAGATACTGAGTAAATGTAGTTTGACGAGCTATCTGGTGACCGTGATAGAGGAGAAGCTGGGAGCCCGCAAACATTCTTTTGAGATTCGATTTCGAGGCCAGAGTGCACAGGTGCGCACGTGGAGGTTGGCTTATAGACATCGATTTCTTTAGAGGAAAGAATTATGCTTATGGTGTAGACCGTTTTATCAATAGAGCAAAGAACCGAGAGACAAAAGAGGTGATTTATACGGTGATGGTTCTGTGCAGATGCTGGCGACCTGAAATTTGAATTACAAAGAAGACAGGGGCGCTTCCTCTTCGGATACGATCGCTCACGTGGCTGGTGAATCAATTATCTGGCCAGTAAGTCACCGACTCTGAGCTCTTTGTGGGCAGAATGGATGTATCTGAATTACTTGGAATCTTCCTCAAGTGATTATCGCAAGTATTTAACGAATTGCGTGAGTGCAGATCGTGACGTCGGGGTCTGAATCATGCATATGGGTTGTTTCCAGAATCTTATCCACCGATGGATCTAGTACGAGCCCTGCGGTTGCTGCAGTTCGTTACAACTGCTTAGATCTAAGATACTACAGATCTATCTCTTATATATGTGGTTTAGTTCATTTCGAATTCACAATATCGATCACACCCTAGGATGTTCAGGTAATGATAGACAATTGAAGCTTGGGCGGGCCAGCTACGATGTTATTTAAAGCAGCGTTATTGTCTTTGATCGAATACTCTCTGTGATCTCTGTGGGCGCATTGCACTCAATGCATTGTTGATGTGGGCCACACACTGCCACACGTGGATTCCGAACACGATCTGTCTGCCATCTAGACTCCGTACCGCCGGTCCGATCAGGGTCTCGTTGCATAAGCGCTGGCCTATTGTCTTGCTGTCTCTTGCAAACTTGAAATACTCGTTTAGCCTCGCGCCGACATGTCTCTCTATTTCCCCCACCCATGTTTCTCTCTCTCTTTGCTGCTTTACTGGGGCTGCTGCTCGTAAGCGTATATTTCTGCTGGATTGCACCCATCTTCAACCCCCTACGTGAACTATGTGGACCACGCGTTTCCGGCCTGTTTGGCAACCACATGGGCCCTGTCCTCGAGTGAGTGTCAGTTTAAGCCTTTTGTTGAAGCCTGGAGAGAAGTGTCGTATATTAATGATGTTGTAGCCCCTTTAGATCGCCCAGGGTGCACGAGCTCTACGTTAAGCGCTATGGTCACTCGTTTCGCATTCGCGGCCTTGGTCCTGTAAGCACCTCTCATTGCCCATCGTAACCAAACCTGACGGTTTAAACGCAGTGGGATGACCGCCTTTTGACACTCGATCCTGTTTCCATTGCTCACGTGCTCAAGAACAGCACCGTTTACGAAAAACCCTGGCAGTCACGCCGCCTCATCACATCCCTCATTGGCTGTGGCATGCTTGCCGCAGAAGGTGATGCTCATCGACGCCAACGACGCATCGCCACACCTGCATTTGGTTTGCAGAATCTTCGTGCCCTCGTACCGATGGTTTGGGCCAAGGGGCACGAGCTTCGCGACAAGATTTCAGAGATTATCGAGACGACCCCCAATGCACCGGCAGACTTTGTCAGTGAGAAATGTGACTCCAAGCCCAAGTGCAAGGGCGTGAAGATCGATGTTTGCGACTTAATAAGCCGTGCTACATTTGACGTGATTGGCCTCGCTGGTTTCGACTACCGGTTCAATGCGATACAGGGCGATTCTAATGAGCTCTTTTGTGCATACAAGGACATGTTCGAGGTCGCCATATCTCAGGGACAGGGTCTCCGCTGCATCGCTAATGTGTACTTCCCAATACTCGAGACGATTTGGCCCGATAAGACAACGTACACGGTACGCCGCGCGCACGAGGTTATCAACCGCGTTGCAGGGACTTTGATCCAAGAAAAGAAGGCCCAGCTCGCAGCGGGCACCGCACCCACCCCAGATCTCCTTACCCGCCTTCTCGCGTCAAACACCTCGACAGACATACCTCCCGAGCAGCGCATTTCTGATGCGGACGTGCTGCACAACATCAACACCTTCCTCTTCGCGGGCTCCGACACCACCTCGCTGGCGCTTACATGGACGCTTTACCTCCTCGCACAGCACCCTGCTATGCAGCGCAAGCTCCGCGCCGAGCTCCTGTCTCTCTCGCCTCCAGAAGAAGAAGGCGACGAGGCGCTGGCAGACCTGCACGCTCAGCTTGCTAAGCTGCCGTACCTGAACAACGTCGTCCGCGAGTCGCTGCGGCTCATCCCGCCCGTGCACTCCTCCCTACGCGTCGCTACACGCGACGACGTCATCCCCACCTCCACGCCCCTCTACACGCGCTCCCCCACCTCCACCAAGCCCATCGTGCACCCGGCCGGCGCGCGCGCGATCCATATCACCAAGGGCAGCATGGTCCATGTCCCCATAGAGGGGTTCAACCTCGCCCGCGAAGTATGGGGCGATAACGCATGGGAGTTCGTTCCCGACCGTTGGGACGCACTGCCCCCCGCCGCGCTCGCGCAGCCGGGGCTGCTTCCCGGGCTATTGACGTTCTCGGCGGGACCGCGGAGCTGTATCGGGATGCGCTTCAGCCTCATCGAGATGAAGGTGTTTTTGTGGGTGCTGCTTAGGGCATTCGTGTTTACCGAGGGGGACGAGACAGTGATCAAGAGGAACGTGGTCCTCACGCGGCCTTATATGAAGGGGAGGCGGGGTGATGGGAGTATGTGTCCGCTGTGGGTGCGGCCTTATATGCACGGGGAGGATGATGACCCCGAGCTTAAGGTCGAGGAGTGACATGCCAGCAGCGTCTGTATTTACTGACTTTAGAAGCCCAACCTTCGACCTTCAAGTGGCTTTTGATTGTGGTATCATTTTATCACTTATATCCCTTCGACCTTCACATACTACCCATTTTATCCTTTACACTTCGTGTGTGATATTCTTATTTTAACTCAAGGCGTTATGTATCTTTGCACTGTATTATAGCATTGTACCTGTTGCCTGATTGATGCAGCGTATTCTGCATGCCATACATGCCCACAAGCATTTGTTTCATTTCAGGCCGCGTTACCTCCAGTCTTGCCAGACTTTCTTGCACGATTGCCAGCGCCACTGGTCTTGGCTGACTTGCCCCACTGTATCCGCTTCAACGGACGCTCAACCCACTCTAGGCCCGCCACTCCCAACTTTTTCTTTTCTGCCACTGAGAGCTGCCAGGCCTGCCACACAGACTCATCCCTGACTGCCTCCCTCAACTCAGGCAGCCATGTCCGACAATACTTCGCCCCCTTATCATAATCATGGGCCTGCTTCACGGGATTGAACTTCCTGCCAACGCCCCTCGGATCGTTTCCTACCCCGGCGTTGTACTGCCAGTTTCCCCAGTTACTCGCCACCTCGTAGTCGATGAGCATGCTCTCGTACCACTCTGCACCGAGCCGCCAGTCGATCCCGAGGTCCTTGGCGAGGAAGCACGCAACATTTTGACGCGTCCTATTCGAGGTGTACCCGGTGAGGAAAAGCTCGCGCTGCGACGCGTCAATGAGTCCCAATCCAGTACTGCCTGCCTGCCACCGCTGGAAGGCTTCCGGTTTGTCGGACTGCGATGACCACTCGGAAGCGTTGTATACTTGACCGGCATGTGCAAACCCACCAAGGGAGAACAGGTCCGCCCCGTATTTCAGGGCACACAGGGCCATGTAGTCTCTCCAGAGAAGCTCGAAGCGAACGGCCGCCGTCCCCTTATTCTCGCCTTTGCCGTGCCCTGGTGCGTCAGCGTACGCGGAGCCCTCCTCGAGCGCATACATCGCAGAATGGATCTGGCGTGCGGTGATACAGCCAAGGGCGAGCCACGCGGAAAGCTTGGTACTATATTCGGTCCCGAGCAGTCCATTGCGAGTGTCTTTGTAGGTTGACATTGCACCCGATTGCACGAGATGATCTAAGCGAGATCTTGCTTGAGTCTCCCCACCCTGAAATGGATGGGCCGTTGCCGCGCCCTCGGGGAACGAGGGCGGAGTGGACAGGCCGAGATCTTCCAAAGGGGCTTTGAGTCGAGCGACAAAATCATCCAAAGATGTGGGGGCAGTGAAGAGGTCTGCCTGCTCTGGAAGGTTGGCTGGAAATGGGAGGAGCTTTCTCGGCGCGGGGAACGGTGCGCGGACGTTGTCCCTCAGAGGCTCTACCGACTTCCTGAACGAAGTGAACACATCGGAGACCTCGCGCGGCGGTGTGGGCAGATCTTCGGGGTGAATCAAATAAGACTCGTCTGACCATAACTTGAAGTCAATTCCCAGTCTATCAGCCGCCCTTCGAACGCTTCTTTCCTCAGCTTTCTCCTCTGTCGCTATGCCGCTGGACATCCACACTCCCTGCACACTTCCCTCGCGAGCCAGCCTCTCCACGATCTCATCCGCTCTTCCTACACGTACCAGCAGTCCACTGCCGATGGATTCCAAGCTGCCCTTCAGATCCCATACACTCTCTGCAATGAACTGGGCCCTCAATGGCCCTGTCCTCCAAAATCTCCCTATGCGAGAACGAGCTTCCGGATAAGGCAACCCAGCTTCAGGATTGCGTAGAAAGCCAGAGACCTCGATTTGGTGAGGGGGCAAGTAATACACGGGCAGGAGGTGGGTATACGAGTAGTTTGAGGTAGCCAGGTGGTGGAATACTGGGGAATCAGCTAGTCGAAGGTCGCGCCTGAGCAAGTATAGCAAGATACGCGGATTCTGGGGCATGGTGTTGGATGTTGGGGGTAAAGAAAGGATTGCAGGAGCGCATCGGTGATCCTGATGTCAGAGGAGACAGGGGGCAAGGATCGACAGACGCGAACACGGTCACGGGGTGACCATATTTTATTAATCCCGCATCTGCAGGTCAACCTCGACACTGAAATGTGTATCTGGAGTATGATCTTCTATGAGACCATCATATGGAGATGCTTTGCTGCGCTAAAACCTCGAGACCAATGGGTGACGTTGCATTGGCCATTGAATAGCGTACTGCCTGTGCCATTTCGACCGCCGTTTCAATTGGCACATGGAGCCACTTGTGTCGGAAGGTCAGTCCTCTGGTAACAGTCAAATGGGGGAACATCATGTTCAACCATGCCCCAAATTCTTTTGTTTGCCAGTCATTATCTTGGAGGAGATGGCCGAGATGGCTAAAATTTACATTCAATATCCGCAAGGGGTGCATGCTGATATGCGCTTCGGGAAATGGCCCAATACACTTCCCATCCACGTATATGTCAAGGAATTGCAGCGAAGGGCATAGATGAGAAATGGTGATGATGGCTTGATATGCAGAATCGGGGCTGCTGAAGCGCAATCCTCCAATTCTGGTGAGAAGCGGCCAAGCAGTAGCTAATCTCCGCGCATCTGCAACGGAAAGCTCGCCATGCAAGGTCAAAGGGAAGGCAGCACATGTCAACCTCGGTAGATTGAGAAGCGGTTGAATGGCATCCATCCATGAAAGATCCTCTATGAAATCGTGGGCACGACCCATATCCACTGTCGTGATCGACTCGCCATGCGATGCACATATTATGGTCAAGCAGTTGTATAGCTCTGTAGTGCTCTCTAACCGCGATGAGACGTGGATATGATGCAAACATCGCGTGTCAAGAGCTTTAATGAATCTGGCTAGAGTTTTCGGTGCATCCCATGATGACAGTAGTTCTAAACGAGAGAAACCGCCACAATTGGGGGGTGTGGGCTCCCCTGCCCTTACGCGAGGCAAATCTAGTTCTCTAATCGTTGGCATGAACGAAAGAGCTTTCACAAATTCATCGAAGGCCTCGCTATCGATTGGCCTAGGAAGATCGATCCGGTCGAGGTCGAGGCAGCGAAGGTGGTTGAGGGTCGTTATGACGGGCAAAATGGTCACAGGAAACGGCCCAGATAGTTTGAGTTCCTCCAAGAGAGAAACTTGGGCGGAGAATTGTGCTAGAATTGCCTCTGCAGTCTTGCCACCGAGGCGCAGCGGGACGGCAATAGCAAGGCTGCGTATATGTGGAGGGAAGTGAAGGCGCAGAGCAGGGACATCGAGTAGGGAGAGACGCCTCAAATTTTGAAGCGGTGCAACACCAGTGCGCAGATGGGCGAGTCGATAGAAGAGATCTGAGAGATCGTCCTCGTCTTGTACGTACTGGACACGGTTTGCATATAAATCGAATCGTGCCCACGCACCTTGCATCTCCTGCTTCGTAATCGATCTCGTCAGTGCACTGACTCGGCGACATATCTGATATCATTTACTCACATTAGATGTTGGATCATTCTCTTCCGCATCTTCAGGGAGGAGCCGGTCTAAAGGCAATGTGGTTTCCAGGCTTCGCCATAGAGAATCTAATGCAAAACGTGAAAAGAGTCGGCTGCACTGGGCACAGGATGCAAGAGTCCCTTTATTGAGATTAAGATAGTCGAATAATGTAATGAGTATTTCCCCGATAGACAGGGCGCGGTGGGACTCGAATGTCATAGTCCGGTGCGTCGACCGTGGTCCGCGGGCGTGGTCCGTGCTTTAGGTCAACTTTAGGCACCGAAGATTTCCTGTTGAAGTTGTCATGTTCCATCATGTTCACAACTTCATTGTTCAACATTTCAAGTTACCCACACTATTTCCCTTACTGCCAGTGCCTCCACCAGAATCTCCTCTCTCAAGTTCAACGAAACGGGGGGCGGTCAGGGCAAGACTCCGAACAGATGCGAATCACTCTATTAATTTGATCTGCAACTGTCTTACGGTGCTACAATGTGCTCTGAGAAACGCCCCAGACCCGTCCAAGTAAGGTCTCTAGTAGTGCAGCTGGCCCTGGTGTTTCTACTACTACCGCCACGCCCCTGCCCTTCTTGCTTTTTGCCTGACTGGCTTCTTCGACTTCAACTTGTGCGGGAATGACTTTGCTGCCGGTTCGTTCCCGTTCCGCCTCCGCTTTAGCACGATTCATACCCGGAGCATCTGTACTCTGATCGTCTTCGCGTCTGTCAACGACGAGCATCCCACGCGTCAGCTCGCCAGTCCTTTCATAAAACGTCAGTGAAAGTCTAAGTCGACGATGGATGGAAAAGGGCTTGCCTTTCGATATCAAAGATTCTCTGCGCGACTTTCCATCCCTTGGCTACAATGGGAAGGCCTCCTTCATTCGCTTGTCCCTCCGGCAGGGGCGGATTCTGGATGGCGCACCAGACAGCAACAATGTCGTGCAGCTCCATCCCATCGTTCCCGAACCGGAGCATCACTTCTCGCGTGCGCTCCAGAAATGAAGATGTAAAGTACACGAGGGGTGATCTCCCCGCCGCTTCCGCCCGTACTTGCGAGAACGCCGAATCTACACGGGATTCATACACAGGGAATGGTAGCTGGTGCGGAGTGGTAATGTCCAATGGGAGGAGCAGAAAACGGTCCATGGGGATTGGAGATGGTCCAGAGGAAGGGCAGAGCAGCTCTTTGACAGCATACGGGTCCGCGAAAAAGTTGACTGCGCACGATAACAATGTCAGCATACCAATTTAGTTTCCCAAGGGGGGTTTGTAGTTACTAACACTCTGCAACAGGACTCGTGTTTCCTGGTACATCCAGCGCGCCACCCATACAGACCACGCGTCCCACTCTCTCGCCCACCGTTGCGCCTCCCAGCCGCACGGCGGCGGCGAGGTTAGTGAGAGGCCCCAGTGCTATGTAGGTGATGCTGCGTGCCGGGTGGGTGCGCAAAAGGTCGATTGTGAGCTCGGCAGCCGATTGAGATGTCGATTGGAGAGAGGGACAGTTCTCTGAGTATACCTGAGATAGTTGCGGTGTATCAAGAGAGGGATGTCGAGTCGTTATGTCACCCAAACCGTCCCTGAGCAAGGTAGCGACTTTCAGTCAGGATATCTCAAACCTGCAATGATAACCAACCTGCCATGAAAGTACTGCGCGCTATGCAGATCACCTTTAAGTGGACCATCAGCCCCTCGAGCCAAGAATGGCCGAGATGAGAGGTAGCACGGGAAGCGGCGTTTATCGTCGGGGTGAGCAGCCAGATGCAGCGATATGGCATGATAGAGTTTGCAGATATTCGTACTGATGGATGATTAAGCGTGAGCATTGTAAAGAGCTATTCTCATGTAAAGAGCGCACTAGGATGCATCAATATCAGTGTTTCCTGCACGAAGACCCTTATCAGTGGCTCAGCCATTGTAGGGATGTGGGGAGGCGCACCGAATGAAACCACGATGGCCAGAACATCCAGCTCGGGGGATGCAAGAGCAAGCAATACTAGTGATTATGACATATTCAAAGATCAGCCAGAACATGCAGGCGGATGAAATGTAGTGACGGACTGGCGACCACGTCGTCCACCCCAGGATCAGTGTCGACTGCAAATGCCCATATGTTAGATGCAGACAACGGAGTTGAGAATTTAGCTTACTGATAACAGGAATTCTGGCTGTTGACATGACTGCGCCGTTGAGAAGATTAATAGGAAGTTAAAGAATACTCAGGGATTTAGACACGCGATCGCGACACGGTCACGAGAGCTTCTGCAACACGCTTCAAACAGCCGCAAAAAAAGAATCCATTTGCGAATTGGGGCACAGTTGCTCGACGGATAGCTGAGCCCAGAGGTACACGATAAGATTTTTGACGTGGAATGAAATTGTTAGAGACGCAGGTGTACATGAAGTAGCAACGAGGAATGTCTAGCTGGCACTTTCAAGCTTCATTGGCCTCTGGTCTTCTCAAGTCTGCACTAACTGTTTGAAAGAGTGTGTGATGGTCTAGATATACACAAGGGAAACCCTAGATAACAGTTCGTTAGCTTGAGTGCGGTGGAAGACAATGCAACAACAGAATGAAAGGTCAGAGATCTTGGTGGAAATGTAGTCTCATCGGGCTGATGGGCCCTCTGAAGTAGCAAATATATTTCGAATGCATCATACCAAGAAGACAAGAGCAGACACTCACAAAAGAGACAAAAAAACACCAGCACAGTAGACTTGGAAAGCGCGTCGGCGGAGGAAGCAGAAATTTGTCACAGCTGACAGCTGTGACTTTGCAAGGTCACGCTGAAATCAAACTGTACAGTTTCTCACGGATCGAAATAAGGGAATTATCCAATGCACTGACCTGCCCGTCGACCTCCTCGAAATTCGTTGCATTCAATCATGGCCGAACAACTGCGCTTCCTTGGCTCTCTGAGCGGGCACAAAGGATGGGTCACCGCGATCGCGACCTCCTCGGAGAACCCTGACATGATCCTCACCGCTTCGAGAGGCAAGCACCGGAATCTCGTATTAATACGCATGTTATCTCTAATCTCAGCGACTGAACAGACAAAACGATCATTGTCTGGCAATTAACCCGTGATGAGGACTCCTTCGGCTACCCCAAACGCATCCTCCACGGCCACAACCACTTCGTCTCAGACGTCGTCATTTCTTCCGACGGTCAATTCGCCCTTTCTGCGTCCTGGGACCACACGCTCCGTCTTTGGGACCTCAACACTGGCGCGACTACTCGCCGCTTTGTGGGACACACCTCCGATGTGCTCTCCGTGAGCTTCAGCGCGGACAACAGGCAGATCGTGAGTGGTTCGCGGGATAGGACAATCAAGCTGTGGAATACCCTCGGGGAGTGCAAGTACGACATCAAGGAGGATGGTCATAGTGAATGGTGCGTATTTGTATCTAATATGAGCAGGAAATAGCTCTGATTATTTGTCTTAGGGTATCCTGCGTGCGATTCAGCCCGAACGTGTTGAACCCCGTCATCGTGTCTTGCGGCTGGGACAAGGTTGTCAAGGTGAGCCTTTGGTTCTGCGTAATCTCCAACTCCGCATCTGTCGATTATATGCATCGAAAATATATTTGCTACTTCAGAAGGCCAATCAGCCCAATGAGACAATACTTTTCCCTCAAGATCTTTGATCAATTTCCTTTCGATCTTCCTGGCGCAACGAAACGCTGACTTGCACTGTCCATCAAGGTCTGGGAACTCTCCAAGTTCAAGCTGAAGACGAACCACTACGGCCACACAGGGTACATCAACACTGTCTCAGTATCTCCTGACGGCTCGCTCGCTGCATCTGGTGGCAAGGACGGTATCACCATGCTCTGGGACCTCAACGAGGGCAAGCACCTCTACTCGCTTGAGGCCGGCGACGTTGTCAATGCGCTCGTCTTCTCCCCCAACCGATACTGGCTCTGCGCGGCCACCGCCAGCTGTGTCAAGATCTTTGACTTGGAGAGCAAGTAAGCCGCAACTCAATCGCCATCCACATGTCAAAGTTGCTAATCATTTTCACCAGGTCCATCGTGGACGAGCTCAAGCCCGACTTCGTCGACATTGGCGAGAAGTCGCGCGAGCCCGAGTGTGTGTCCATTGCATGGTCCGCTGACGGACAGACCCTCTTCGGAGGTTTCACCGATGACCAGGTCCGCGTTTGGACCGTCTCTAATTAAAAAGTCGGAGCTCGAGGATCGGGGAGTTCTGTCGGTGTATTTTTCGATATGTCACTTTTTTTGTAGCAGCAAACCCCAAAATTATCGCTCTTCTGCGCTCCATCTGTAGTGAACCTTCGCATCCGCTGTAAGTAACTTAGCAGTGGCGGCAAATAAGTTCAAGTTTTATATCAAGGTATTGGGGCGATTGACTCTTGCAAATTCCGTAGACGCTCGGGGTAATCCCACCTGTCAAGCCCACCAAAATCAATCTTCATAGCCCCCGTGTACATGTTCACTTGTAGCTCGCAGATGTGGCTCACTCGCGCGCGCCAGCTGTCACCACTTTGAAACACCAAATTAGCATCCATACTCCACCGACCTCAGGCAATCGCACTCACGTAGCGGTGCCATACATATCTCCACTCTGATTGACTACCCTCACGCAACCGTCGGTATTCGACTTGGCATCGTACACCCAGATCTGCTTGCCTGAGTACACCTCCTGCCACCCATCGTGGTCTACCAGTCTATTCGCATCCTTGATAGGTTTTGTGCCAGCCGGTGGCTTAGGAGCAGGGCGAATTTCAAGGTCATTAAGCAACCGAAGTGCAGCCAGATTTGAGATTCCAGTCAACGCAGAGCGCGAGGTGGGCGTGGACGGGTTGATGATGTGGAATATAGGCGCAGGGGGATCGGAATCTTCTTCATCTGAAGATTCGTCGTCATCCTCTTGCATCGCATTATCTTCAGCTTGGGCGGAGCTTTGGCCTGTGGACTCAGGCGCGTCCTCAGCCATATCCTCATCCTCGTCCTCTGGCGCAGATGCAAACTCGATTTCCGCCTCCGTTAGCCGGGTACAAAACCGCCCCCACGCGTCCTCATCTCCGTAATCGGTGCGCACGATGAGTCCCATCTCCGGACGATTGCGCGAGTCTGCATCCCACGGATCGGCATCCGTCGAGAAGGGCGCGGTTAGCCAGAAGTCGGGAGGCGTGCCCTAAGCAAAGATTGGATTGAGTCTTCAGTGACGATTGCAGAAAGAAGCAGGGGGGGGATACTGTACCAGCCGAGGAATAGGGAGAAGATCTTTTTGTTGCTTTTTAAGCTGCCAGAACAGCTCTGAGACGCGTAAACGCAGCAGACGCCTGCCTTCGCTTGGGTGTGCAGCTTTTACGCCAGAGTAGCAATCCTGTATGACGAATATCGTTTACTGCCCGGGCGGTGGTTTGAAATATTTGAAAATTTTCAGACCTGGCACAGATTCAGAAACGGGGATGTTTGATGGTCGGTCATGTCGTCTCGGGAATCGAGATGGATGTTGAGGCCTGCAGAGCGCTGCGCTTGGAGGTTATGATAGGCGCGCGGCAGCAAAATCGCCTCTCGGATGTTGCCGGTTTTGAATCTTCAGAGGCCTTCGAGACGTGATGGTACGATGCTTCGTCTTGGAAGTCAAGATGAAAACGCGGTAATGCCATTAATCCCTGCTATATCCGTCTACGATAACTCTGCCCCACCACCCGCATGTGCATATAGTCTGCATTCAGTGGCACACGCCAGCAGCGACGCCGATGTCCATCACCGGAGAACGTCCCATCGAGCTCACGCTCAAGTGCTCAGAAATCACAACGGGCCTGTACCCATGTATATGCGCCCCATAATAGTGGCCACACGCACCCTCACCGCAGCGTCGCGGCCATGCCCGCGGGCGTCGCAGCGCGCGGCGTGCCATTCGCGCTCCCGCCGTTGGAGGCCGCGGGCGGGCGCGCGGCGTTGAGCCGCTGGAGCGTCTTCATCGGGAACTTGGTGCGACACGTCGTGCACACCGGCACGGGCTTGCAGAATACTGCAGCACCCCGCACATTAGCCACCGGCGTGCGAAAAGGAGGGGGGGACGCACTGGAGAGACAGATCGAGCACACGAACCCGATGTCGACGATCGCCTTGTGGCAGAAGCACGCCGCGCGGAAGTCGACGCGGTCCTGCGTCGGCACGGCGACCAGCGCGCGCATCGCGGGCGGCGGGAGGTGGCTCATGATGAGGTGCTGCAGCAGCGCGTCGCGCCGCTCGAGGAAGACGTAGCTCCCGCCGGTGAGGTGCGCGGCCTGCTGCAGGAACACGGTGTCCGCGCCGAAGAGCTTGCACACGTCGAGCGTCGCGCGCAGCTTCTGCGCGGCGAAGATCGCGTTCATGATCGGGATGTATGCGGGCGCGAGGTCGGGCGAGACAGAGAGCACGAGGATGCGCGGGTCGGGCAGGATGGATGGGTCGGCGGCGGCGATGGCGGCGGCGGAGGCGGCGGAGTTGGAGGCGGCGGTGGGCGCGCTCGCGGCGGGGTGCGTGATGCGATTGATGTAGCAGAGGGCCTTGGTGATCGCGCCGACGAGCGCGCAGGGGGCTGCGAGGGTCAGTGGCTGCCGGATACGGACGAGTTGTGATTCGTACCCTCTGTTTCTGGCTCGCCCAGCGCCTCGATCTCCTGGAGGATCTTCTGCGTGACGCTCGTGTCCACGGCTTTGAAAGGGGGGTACGTGTTCGCGTCCATCACCTGGTTCTGCAGATCCACGTCGTCCGTGGTCGAATACAGCATCAGACTGCGCGCATGAGCGTCGTTGCTCGAAAGACATCGTGCGGCTCACCTCTTGCCCGGGAACGCGCCAAAGACGGCCAGGGTGTTCTCATGCTTGGACGCGATGTGCATGTTGAGAAAGGTGAGCAGCTGTGAGAGAAAGTCCTGCAGAGAGAGTGGGTACGGGTTGTCTGGCTGGGCGGAGCGATGCCATTGTGAGGGGGAGAGGTCGAGGACGACCGAGAGGTGGGACGCCTTGTCCATGGCGCGCAGTGAGTCTGAATTGAGGGAGGCCTGAAAAAGTGACAGGCCGGCAAAGGCCGTGTGGCATTGGCAGGTCACGGGACTAAAAACATTCGCGCGATCATGCGGGCCGCGGCGGGTGCTCTTTCAGGCTCTTTCAAGCCATTGATCAGCGCCCATCGATTTCGCCCGTCAATTCGTCGTCCATCGGTCCCCAAAGGTCTCAAATATAGCTGCAATGTAAGCATAAACGGCCTTCCGTCGCATGTTCTCGATCGGTATTCGTCATACCATGACGGCGGCTCGGTGTAATGACATACCACACGCCCATTTTCAGGGTATATAACATAGCCAATCGAATGCAGAATTCAGCACGATTCTCCCATCGCCCATCATGTGGAAATCCAACCTCCTCTGCCTCGTCGCTCTGGCCGGGGCGGTCGTCTCCGCCCCCTACACCCCCTCAGGCGGCGCCGGTGTCGCAGCCGACCCGCCCCCTGTCTACGCCCCTGCCAGCGACTTTGACTTCCAGTCCCTTGTAAGCCCCCTAGCTCCTGACCCCCTACTTCGCTAACATCCACTCAGAACCTCGCTCTCAACCAAGAATGGATCGAGCTCGATCTCTTCCATTACGGGCTCGCCAAGTTCTCGGCCGCGGACTTTGAAGCAGCGGGCGTGACACCCGCTTACCAGTTCCTCATCGAGTTCATGGCCGACCAGGAGGTTGGCCACGCGACTCTCCTCAGCAACATCCTCCAGGGCAAGGGTGCGAAGCGCTGCACATACACCTACCCGTTCAAGACTGTACCGGAGTTCCTCGATTTTTGCCAGAAGGTACGTCCATCCTGCACATGTCATTCGGACACGTGCTGACCACCATTTTGGTAGCTCACGCGCTTCGGCGAGTCGGGTGTGTATGGCTTCCTGTCGCACCTCAACTCGCGCCCGAGCGCGGCGCTGCTCACGCAGAGCATCGCGACCGAGGCGCGTCAGCAGATGACGTTCCGTCAGCTTGAGGGCCTGTTCCCGATGCCCGTGTGGTTCGAGATTGGCATCACGCAGAGCATGGCGTGGACGCTGCTCGCGCCGTACCTCAAGTCGTGCCCCGCGGAGAACCCGCATATCGAGTGGCAGAACTTCCCCGCGCTGAACATCACGAACAACCCCGACGGGGCCAGATTTGAGAAGGAAGGCCTGAAGAAGGCTGCGGTGAGCAACAACGTCACCGCGTTGAGCCACGAGGGGCTCGAGGTCAAGTTCAAGTGGGAGAAGCCGGGGAAGAAGGTCAGCTATGATGACAAGTATACCACGTCCACGTCCGCGGGCAAGGCCAAGGTTTGTTGGCCCCACTTTTCCTTGCAAAATGGTACTGACGAAAAGATTTAGTATGCCGCTTGGATCTCGCAGTTGAACACGACGTACACTCTGCTCTCTGACATCTCTGGCGAGTCTGCGACAACGCTCCAACCGGGCGGTAACATCTTTTACAACCACACCGCCAAGGGTGGTAACTCGTCGGTCTCAGCTCCGCTCATCAACGGGACGATGTTCGTGCTTATCACGGACGATAACCCTCACGTCACGCCGTTCAACTTGTCGCTGCTGAACAAGCATGTCGTCGCCGGGCCTGCCATCTACCAGGCCGGCTAATTCCGCCTGGGTTTTTTGGCGAGTCGCATGGACTAAAAAGAGCATTTACTGATCGTACATCGGACTTGAGACTTGCTTTGGACAATTGACTTTTACTTTCGTATATACATTTTGTCAGCATCTGAATTTATCCTGAATACATTGTTGTACGCACTTTATCCGATATACTATCACATCCCTAGTGCTATAGGGTTCGAACAGAAATTTTCAGGGCAAAAGGGGCTGTCCTATCCTTGCGTGCTTTTCTCTCTGTTGTAACGTTGAAGCCCGTTGAATATTTTCACTGGCACCATTCTGCAAGATGCATCGCTGGAGGTAAATTATCTTTAGAGCCTGCGGTAGAACATATTTGTGTGTCCGCAAGCGCGGTGTACTTCATGTACGAGGTATAGGGGAAGATCTCAACCGCTCACTGAAAGAATCAGGGGCTATATGCGTGGGATCCCCAAAGTTCATAATAGTTTCAAGGAGCAAGTTGCGCGCGATAGCTGTGGGACCGACTCTCGTGAAGATACTTGGGTCGCGCAAGGGTGACTTGACGTGCAGCAAGAGGAAACTAGTGGAGACCCGCTGACTCGAAGTGGTATGAGAGCTCAGCAGGAAAATATTGGCGCACTACCCATCTTGCTTAGAGGTTTCAGCAGTGCAACCCAGCCAGGTGACAGTTCTCGAAATTCGCGAGGTCGATCAAATTCATGAAATCGGTGCAACTGCTCCATGGGACACTGAGTGTTCGCCTGGAAGTTTTTTCCTAAGCGAAAGAACAGATGGCTAGTGTGGCGCGGTTATGAGAAGCTAGGAGAGGCGCACGTCGCGTGAGCAATATCTGCTTGGAAAGGCATCTCGATGCGCGTAGACTTTAAATTGGCATGGTTCTCGGGACCATCTATAGATATGAGTCGCCACAGGCTTGATTTCCATTTTTCCACGAGAGATTCGGCGGGTTCTGCAGCCTGAGTAGAATATACGTAGCCAACGTTCGAAGAGGCCCCGGGAAGCTCCCGATGAACCTTCTCCGCCCACGGTTAGACACTGGCGAGCGCAACACAGCTCAGATTCATGTATGATTGCTGTGGAAAAGTAGCGCTTAGACTAGGGCTTCAATTTGGTACCTACGCTTTAATATTATCTGCCCTGGTCATGGACCTTTGGAGGCCACAAGATCGACTTTCCTGGAAATGGGCGTGAAAATCCTTATGGCCAAACAAGTGTAAACAAAGGCTTTTGTGGCGCTACCTGCGATTATTATCCCTCAATTATACCTACAAAAGATGCAGCTGAGCTATATGGATAGTTTGTATGGATTAGATTTTCATGAATATGAGATGTGGTGAGACAAGAGGACGATTACTCGGCAAAATTATAAGGATTTTTTCAAATGTGGCGGGCGGAGAAGGTTCATCGGAAGCTTCCCGGGGCCTGTTCGAAGGAGACTGTCAAAGCTTGGGGAACAAGCAAAAGAGCAAGAAACGGTTGACGCCGCGGCAGGTTCTCACGCCATGGGGACGTGACACGCGACACGCTCGCCTTTCGCCTCAAGGCCTCACCATCATCTCAACCCAGCATCCCGCCCCCGGTCGCTCGCCGCCGTCCTAAAAGTACATCACATCACACCCCCTTAAAGAACTAGAACATCATGTGGCTATCAGACGGCCAAAGTGCGTCCCCCCACCAGCTTCTCCCGCCCGCACACGACACCTGAACACGCGCTGACCGGTATGTGCAGAGATTGGCGTCGCGCTCACCTCCTTCGGCGCGCTCTTCATGATGCTCGGCGTCGTCCTCTTCTTCGACGGCGCCCTGCTCGCCCTCGGAAACGTGCGTCCCCTCTCCGCCCGCACGGTGCCGCACTAACCCACTCCGACCCGCAGGTGCTCTTCCTCTCGGGCCTGACGCTCATCATCGGCCCGCAGAAGACGTTCTTCTTCTTCGCGCGCAAGGAGAAGCTGCGCGGGACTGCGTGCTTCATCGGCGGCATCCTGCTCGTGTTCTTCAAGTGGCCCTTCGTCGGCGTTATCGTGGAGACATTTGGGTTCCTGAATCTGTTTGGGTGCGTGTCCTTCTTCGTATCTGCCGCCGCGTCATTCGCTGATGGGCTGGCGCGCAGGGACTTCTTCCCCGTGATCTTGACGTTCCTCCGCCAACTGCCGTTCGTCGGGAACCTGCTCAGCCTGCCGTACATCCGAGACGTGAGTCCGCACATCTCGATTTTACCACTCCTCCCTCTCCCCTCCTCTTCGCGGGTGCCCCGGACGTGACTGATTTGTCTGGGACATCTGTCTTGGCGTTTGTTTTTGTAGGTCGCAGATCGGTTAGCCGGTTCGAGGGTGTCCGCTGTATGATCCCGTGTTTGTTCGTTGTAATGCAATGGATTTCTCGTGCGCACAGGTATCTCCGACAAACTTCGGCGCGAGTTACAAGGCCTTGCCCTGCAAATATACCTTGAATGTCTGTTGCTCGCGCCCGCCGCTGCAGTTTGCTGTCGAACTCATCAATGCATACGAATAGTCTAATTTGCCTTTGAGGTCAAAGTGTTCTTTGTTGATAGACAAGGCTACCCGATTCTCACTAGGTGGCTTTTTGAAAGATGTGAGGGTGCATGCGTGGTTTAGGCAAATATATCAGTGATTTATTAGATGCTGTGTGTCTTAGCTGCGGCAGGAGCCTATTGCAAGACCATGTGTGATTAATTTACCTCACTGCCTGTCATCCTGTCACTGTCATGGCATTTTCAATGGAAGACCGTGTTGTGAAGCAAGCATTCAATTCACAGGTTTAAATGTTACATCACAGTTATAAACAAATTTTCCACAAAAGCAGGGTGCAGAGCATGATATACAACTACATGGTTAGAAAGCATCAAGCACAGCAAAGTGAGATATTCAGAAAGCAAGCAAATACTAGATGGTTGAGCATCATCGTAAGAAGAAAAATGAGTGAGCAGCCAGTTGAATGGTTTAGAATGACATAAACAGCAAGTCAGAAGAAGAAAGAGTGCATGGAATCTGTGAATTGAAGTGAGTTGGCAAAATTTCTTCGAGAATGAAATTATTAAGCTGCAACTCACTTATAATTTGGGTTGAGTTACATTGAATATTGGTTTATCCTTCAATCTCCCAAGATTGGCACAGGTCCTTGATTCCTGACCCGCTGTTATCAAAATCATTTAGATGACAAGAGTGATGCAAGAGCTGGATGAGGCTTACAACCAGTTTGAATTGGCAAATAAGGAAGCCACTTTGGCCTGTTACGAGTCTGGCCTGTGTAAATTATTTCAGTTGTATCCTTTTGAGTTATAGATCATGAGACTGACCGATTCCACAGTGTACAAACCAAAGTACATGTAGCGCATCCTTGGATTGCCAAAGCCTCTGAAGACTTTGATAGGATTTCTAGTGCTAGTATTTTTCTATAGCATCGAGATATGGCAATTGAACATGTGTATGACAGCTGCTTGTCTTACCTTCAGTGCCTTGTTATACCGATTCTCAAAAGACTGATCAGAAATTTGCGGAGTCAATCCCTATTAAACTGTTAGCAATGATGTCTTTCCTTTCATAATAACAATATACTCCAAAAGTTTCAGCACGACCACCTAACATTTAAATATTAGTGATGAAGTATTGAATCTTTTCAAAAAGGCTAACCTGCACCAGTATAGTATCTGTCAATAGTTATCATCAGCCTATATATCAGCGATACAGCTCAGATCTCACTTACATAGTTGCACCATTATCCTCAGTCCTATCATCTTCATATCCTCCTGAGAGAACGACTGCTGTGGCCCCTTTGTTATTATATGCAATGCCAGCACGGACATTATCGTGCAGTTTGTCGTCAACCAATGCTTTTCTGTGCAATTTCCGATATTGAATAAGCAACATTGAATAGCAAGGCTAAAAACTCAATACCTTGAATCCCAAACTTTGCCACTCTCAAGTGGTCCTTGGTTTGAAGCTTGACGCAAGCCAATGAAGCCGCCATTAGTCATCACTCTATTGCGGCTGCATATCATGTTAGCAATAATTAAATATATAAAAAATACTCCTTACATGGCCTCCATTGATATATTAACTTGAGATGTCGTTGAGTGTTGTAGAAAATTTGCTTGTGCTGATGTGTAGGTGTGGCAAAAGTGTCAAATTGAATCTGGCACAATTTGACACTTGAGCACATGTAATGCGTTAAAATTTCTGTTTACGCACTGTGAACTTGTTGAATGTAGTTAGGTGTTGTATGAAATATTCTTGCACCAATGTGTAGGTTTGGTGAAAGTGTCAAATCGAATCTAGCACGATTTGACATTTGAGTGCACGCAATGCGTCACATTTTTTGTTTTACGCACTGTGGAGTTGTTGAATGTAGTTGGGTGTTGTATGAAAATTTCTTGCACCAATATGTAGGTTTGGTGAAATTGTCGAATCAAATCTAGCGCGATTTGATGCTTGAGCACATGTAATGCGTCAAAATTTATGCTTTGCGTACTGTGGAGTTGGTGATAGTTGCGAGCAGTTGACCGTGTCTAGTTGCTCGCAAAAAATCTGACACAGTTGGAATGTGCAATAGTAAAACTTGTCTTGGCTAGAGGATAAAGTTGTTTATAGTGAAACGTCTTCTTGCACAAGTGCTAGAGGACGTACAATCAAAAGCTAATAATTGAGGAAGTGGGTTAGAAAGCGTTAAATTGGATATGTGCCAATTTGACGCACCACAAAATATAGTTTGTTGTTGACTAGTAGTAGTCCAAGTCAATGTATCAACTAGAACAAAAAGTAGTGTATGAGTGGGTGTAACAAAAAACCCAGGGGTTTTTTGTTACAGTTTGAAGTGCGAGTAATAGAACCAGAGCTGGAACTCGCACACTTGTGGCTGTGTCTTGCTGATGTAAGCAGGTGGCTGTGCTAGAAGTGACGAAAAAGGAAGGCACAAAAGAGAAAGAGAGAAAGAGAGATTTGAGATCACACTATATATATCTCGAAAGTTGTGGCTGTGTCATTTGTCATGAGAGAATGTATATGGTAATGTCCATCAATGAGCATTCTAAATGGGACACTCTTACTAATCAATTTTATTTGGATACTTGAGTAGTAGTAGTGGTACAATGGCAGTACACACTGCGGCGCCGTATATCATCTGCTGATTTCCCCATCCCTGCTGTGGTGCGCCCGAGCCTGCACGTCAACATCGTCAACAAACCAGTTGGGTCGCCTCGATCATCGTGACACCCGTGCACCACCACCGCGCCCAGCGCTGGCTGACCCGCTAACGTGGATTCGCTGCGCAGCGCACGCGGTCAAAACACATCCCCGCCGCCCGAAACGTCCGCCGCATGTCCTGGAGCGTTGCGTCTCTGCCGTCGTCTACGATGAAGGCGTCCGCGGCCGACCTGAAGGCGGGCAGGGGTGGGCAGAGGCGGGAAGTAGGAGCCGGTGGTGGAAGGGCAGCCACGCCCTGGTGCCGCGCTCGCAGCTGGCTTGCCCACGGCGAAATGCCTCGCGCGCGTGGATCGCACGCCCTCCGTGGGCGTCGAGCCATCGCGCGTTCGCGAAGCGCAGGCGGCGCCGTCTCGATGATCTCCGCCAGCGCCTCCTCTCCCAACGACACCTAGCCCCAAGACCGTCCCTCCGTCCTCTGTGCCTCGATCCCCACGCATCCACAGCGCGCGCAGGAGATCTCATGTCGGCCCCTCCCCCCAGGCGTCTCCAATCTCATGCCCCCACGCAGCCAACTTTCGCCACGTCCTTCGTGACCACGACCTCGGCCGCCCACCGCCCCTACAACCCATTCCCGATCTCGTCCGCCTCGCTCCCGCCACCCAGTCTCAGGTGCACGCGCGCAGTGCACCTACGCTCCGGCCACACGAGCGCCGCCCACGTACAGCGCGTAGTTCCTCGAGGGCCGCGTGGATGCGCAGCGAAGACACGCGGTCGAAGCGCTGCGGGTGCGCGGGTGGATGGTGTTGCGTAGTCCACCCTCTGCCACCGTGGGTAGGGGGGACACGGTGGAGTGCGCGAGGCCGGCCGCGTATGCTAGGGCGTGGCGGGCACGGGGGAAGATGCACGGGTGGTGGAACGATGGGGACGGCGTGAGCATGGGGCTTGACGTTCTGAGTGTGGGCGGCGGGGGAAGACGATCTGGGTTGGCGGACGCGGCGTCGACCGATGCAGCGAGCACTTGAGGTGCGGAGGGGCGACGGCGGCGCCGAGAGTGGTGGTGGGCAATCGCCCGCGAGACCGAATTAATTCCCACGCTTTGCGCCACAGTTGCGCGACTGCCGTTCGTGACACGCCAAACAGGCCTCGCGCTGGGCGCGGTACCGGCTTCAACCAACGTAAATAAATTACTTTGAGTGGTCAAAATTTACATAGATAGTCTGGCCGATGTAACTGTAAGACAGATTTTCCAAATTCAAAAAATTGAGCTGTCTAGAGTATGTACCCCTACCAGATCTCAGCCATTTTTCATGATATGAGAAATTTGTCTTACAGTTACACAGACCATAGTATACAACGGAGTACCCTCGCTTCAGTTTTTTTCACCCGAGGCAGTTGAAGTCGGAATGGCGCCCAGCGCAAAAGACTCACTGGCGGGAGCAAAAGGTGCCGAGACACGCGAGATAGTCGCAATCTCTATTGAGCTCCATCTCTGGCTCGAATCGACACTGTGGGATCAAATTTTGCGCGCATTAAGAGGGAAAGCTGTTAATTATAAAGCAGGGGGTACACAGTCTGTTACATCATGGTTTTAACAAGTGGAGAAGGTGGTAGTGTAAGCCTAGAGTACATTTAGACAGATATTTGACCCAGAACAAGCATCACAGATCCGCAGATAAGACATTGAGTCATTTGTTAGACAACAAGAAGAGCCGTGCTGACGATAAGGCGTGGTTGAGAGAGGAAACCCGTGAAATGGATGCGCGCCTGTCAATCGGGTTTGGTGCCGTGGCAAACCCATCTGCAAGAATTGAGCTCCCGTGTTTCGCCAACCGTTGCGCTCATTGCTTGGTTCTTTTTTTGACGTGTTTATATAGATATCAAGTATGCAATAGGAATTATCCAGATTTTAAGAGCGCAAATTGCGCTCGTGCGGAGGCTACGTATACTGAATGTATATTTGGCCCGCAGAGGCAGTCGTGTATGCCCTTTCGCGAGCTCAATACTTGCCCACCTGCTACAACTCAAAAACGACATATCTATTGCTATCTAATGCATACATCTGTCCCCAAAAACTTGTGGCAGATGCAATACAATCCGTATAACAATGCAATTACCATGCGGTGTCGCGTGTTGCCACTTGTTAGCAGGGGATAAACAAGGACAAGCAGTGACACCGCACGGACCGCAATTGCCCACCACCACCGAGAGCGCATGGGGATGCAGCTGTGTGTGGTGCGACGAGTGTCGACGCTAGGTTCGCGAGATAACGTCTGCCGACGATACGAGAGAATCGAGCTGGTGGGCACTGAGCAGTCGTGAGAGCGAACTCCGCTAGAGTCCAGTCCGCGTAACCGCTGGACTATTGGACTCTTAAAGGAGCAGGATTCCTGACTCCTTGGGGCGCGAGAGAGCGACGATACGACAGCTAATGGAGAACTGTAGCGAGTAATACGAGCAGCAGGCTGAGAATTAGCAAGAGTATCGGAATACAAAGGAAATGAAAAAAGAATCAATGATATAAGATGATGATCAACTACTATGCGAGGCGCGTGTTGAACGCGGCTCGCGACTATAAACAACCGTAAACAATACGTGGCGCTTCCTACAATGCGATACCCCCGTGACCCCTTGTCACACACGTCACATAGCCCCCCTATCGCGTAAGGGAAGAGCTACCCTACTACGCCACTTGCCTAAGTATGAAGATGCAGGGCGACCAGGTCGCGTACTCGAGCGCCTTCCCAAGAAGGGCCCCCAACGTTCGTGATTTCCTCCCGCGCCGCTCGCCATGTGTGGTCCTCTATGCGCAAAGCTTTCCGTACCATCCTGAGTTCCGTGCGCCACCCGTTCTCCGTTCTGGAAGTAGGAGCGTTGTTGTCTAAAGTCGTCATAACTTTTAGGAACCATCGTTCGCAATAGTCCGTCCATTCTAGGTCGTAAGGGAGGAAGCACTCGTTGAAGACATGTTCCGGAGGGAAGAGGTAATGAGGGTCAGTCTGTGGTCCGACTGTCTCTGAGTAACCTACAAGCACCATTTTGTCGTAATCCGTAACTTCCTCTCGCCTGGTCCCTCTGTCAATCGAGGTAAACCCGGCTCCGTGTAACGTAACCGCCGTAGATAGGCCTTGTGTAGCTTGGTCGACCAGGGCCTGCCCCCCAAAATAGAAGGCTAGGCGAGCCAGTATACCGCCTCTGAATAGAAACACCGGCGCGTTCGGTTTCGCCAGGACTCCTAATGCCGAGGTCTTGTAAGCTGCGACATAATTGACTCCAATCTTCGTGTACTGAATAAGATTCCCGATGTAGTTGGATTTATAGAAGATCCCCGCCGCGACGTCTTTGTACGAGCACGTTTTCTTAGTCCGCATGAAACGATGCATTACCTCCATGGGTATCTCCAACTGGAACGGAATGAAATAGCTAAGTGCTCGGCTCAAAAGAATCGTGATGGGCACGTCCGGGTCTTGGAGTAGCCAGGCTCTAATACGCCATTGTGCGTTCGGGGCTGGGAAGTGGATAATAGCTTCCTCCAGGAATTCACGACTCCAACCCCCTTCGGTGGCGAAGTCGAATGGGTAAGGCGCCTCTCCAGTCCGAGGTAGTAATGATAGAGCCGCCTCTCGTCCTCTGCGTGATATCTGTGCTGAACGAGAGGTGGAGACGCTCAAGCGGTCGGAGCTGGGGGGAGGGGATACCGACGTATATGGGGTATCCCTACCCGAGGACGTACTACTGGAACCTACTCCTTCCTTCGAACTCCCCATCACGTTTGACAAACGATGACTTCCTCGTGCCAGCATCCTGCTCGCTAAAGGGCTCGCTGAACGGTCCCTCGTGGCTCCCTGTTGTCTTCTTCTTGATGGTTCCCATCTCGATCTGCCCCGAGGGGAGGTACCGTGACTCCCTATGGACTCCGAGTGTTGACCTATACGCGAAAGAAGCGTCTTGACCGGTTTCGGAGCTTCCGTCGTTAGCGAAGCTATTCCACATCTGAATTTAAACCGTTCTCTGATCAGGGATACTTGGCTGATACGGGTGTCATTGTTCGCCCTTGCGACTTCCGGTTCTTGTAATTCCGGCTTGAGCGCGTATCGGTAGTATGTGCGCGACGGCGGGTCCGTGTCCTCGAAGTCTCTCGCGTAGAACCATTGCTCGTATGCGTCCAATTCGTCCTTCTCAGTAACGCGACGGGAAGCCCATCCTGCAAAGTCCTTTACATAGAATGTCCAACCCTCTAGTTCTTCGTGTGAAATTCTGTCCGTGAACGTTGTTGCTGAGAGCGTGTCCCACTCCTGGGTCCATTCGTCCACTGTTCGACCTTCCGAATCGACTCCTTCATCTTCCGACATCCATTCCGTATCCCCATCTAACTCATTTATTGCCTTCAACGACTTGGGGCTCCAATGGCGAAACTTATTGCACTCTGCGAGCTCCTTGGTCCAATAGTAGTGAACTGGAATGCCCTGTTGACACCACGACGGTAAACTATGCGTTGAAGCATGCGCTGCTAGGTCCAACAGGTAACCGGTCTTCGGCAGATTCCTCCACCCTTCCCAGTATTCGGGTACTGCATGATTTTGATACCAGGCTTTCAGTACCGCCTCTTCTTTCAAAGATTGATGTACCCAGCAGTAGAAAGCGATCAGATCCAAGTAGTGGAATCTGACTGCCGACAGCGCTTTCATGGCGTCCGCTTCAGACCGATGCAAGGCGATGAGAGGCACCAAGTCGGGGAATTCCGGCACCGGCACGTCGTCTTCTGCTAGGTCGAGCAAGACAATCATGCTATCCACATGCCTCCGTAAGGCCATAACTTCGTCCCTCCGTCTTCCAGCTATCCTCGGTTTGATAGCAACCTCGTTGTTGCCCGTACGTGCGAGGTGATGAGTATCAGTGGCCCAATAGAACTTGGTGAGCGCTCCTCTAGGTGTATGACCCCTCCAATGCACCGACAACTCGAACCAGTCCGGCCCCGTGGTCCAGTCCAGTCCTTTCCATCCCCCTTCGTCGGTGAAACCAGCGTGTCGATATTTAGGGTCCTTGAAGTCTATGGTGTTCCGCGGTACGCGGGCGACGGTCGAGGAGATAGGTGAAACCCAGTGAACGTCATCGACTATGGCGTTGGTGGCTAAGGGAATCGGAGAAGGGGTTCGCTGAAATGCCGAGTAGTCCATAACACTCGGAATCCGTAGTGTAGGGCTCTTCGTCCACAGAGAGGCTCGGAATCCGAAGCCCCCAGCTGCAGGCGGCGGCGAGTTACTAGCGGGAGGTCGTGACACTATGGTGTCGCAGGAGAACGACGCTTGGGGTTCGTCCCGGGTATATATGTAAAGCCATGCGGACTCGTGCAGGCCACGTAGTGATGAGTATGTACTAACCAGCAGATGTACATCCGATCCGAAAGAACACCAATTATGTACATTATTCACAATGCAATCGGCCTCGATCAGCTAAGCCATATGTTTCCTCTTGTAATCTCTCAGCAACTGAGGCGCGTTCTTGAGATCCCGTTCGGTGACCCACGAGTCGAAGTGGGGGTTATATCCTTTCCACCTGACCAAGAACTTGTGCTTGCGAGTCTTGCGATCAAACTTATGCCCGATCAGCATCTCTACTTCATACTCCTCTGATTCCTTCCTGTGCAGCCGCGTCTCCGGCAACTCCTCACGGGCTCCGAATTCCTTTGGCGAATTATCGTACTTCTTCAGATGTTCGATGTTGAATATAGGTATGCCCGGATACCTGTCGCTCATTCGTAGTCGATAGACTTTTGGATTTACCTTCTCCGTTACTTCAAATGGGCCGATCCATCTTTGCACAAGCTTGGCGCCCTCTCCTTTGGCTTCAATCCACTCTAGCGAGTGTGGGTTGACTAGTACCAACGATCCAACCTCAAACTCTTCCATACGTCTTCCTTGGTTATAGGATTCCGCTTGTTTCGCCTGAGCCTTGGCTATAGCATCCCTCGCCGAAGCTCGATGCATTTCCATCGTAGATAAGAACTCGTTGGCTTCCTTCAACTCCGAGTACTGTCGGGTTCTCACTTCGTTCACCCCTTCGCCCAAATACGACAACGGAGTCCTCGGCTCGTAACCGTACAGCAAGAAATAGGGCTTGGCTCTGGTAGACGAATGTACCGTGTTATTGTACGAGAATTCCAAGAGAGATAGCCATTCCGCCCAAGAGTTCTTTTGGCTGGTGGTATACGCTCTTAACATGACTTCCAACGTCTTGTTGACTACCTCAGTCTGCCCGTCGTGTTGTGGGTGGTGAGATGACGACATCGCTAGGTGAGTCTTCAAGCATTTGCAGACTGCCCTCCAGAAATCTGAGATCCAACGTGGGTCTCTGTCCGAGATGATACTCGTTGGCAGCCCAAAACGAGCCGCTATATGCTTCACGAACAGCAACGCAAAGCCTTCTGCATCCAATCCCGTAGTGCAAGGTATAAACTGGGCGTGTTTGGTGAGCCGGTCCACGACCACTAAAATGGTGTTGTACTCGTCTGACCAAGGCAGGTTGACTATAAAATCCATAGATATGGAGTCGTAGGGACGCCTGGGTATCGGATTAGGGATTAGTCGTCCAAACCTCTTGAAATTGGACGGTTTGGTCTTCTGACAAACGTCGCAGGTTTCGCAATACCTGATTATATCCACTTTCATCCTCGGCCAATAGAAGCGTCCGCTCAAATTCTGCCACACTCTTTCAGGGCCCGCGTGTGCTCCTCCGAATGGCTGGTCATGCCCTTCCTTCAGCACTACCGTCTGCATTTTCTTGGGTACGCACAGCCTCGGTTGATAATCCGCATCTCTGAAGAATAGCAGATCATCCTTGTCCCGATAATATCTTTGATCAGGCGCGTGAATTTCATTTATTCCCGGAGCCTTCTCCCATCTGCTTCTGAAGCTTTCATCTTCGCTATAGCCGCTTACAAATGCCTGAATTGTATCCGCGTCCAGGTAAGTCTGAATGTTAGGAGGAGGGTTCAATGCCTCCCATAGCATGAACGATTCTTGCTCTCTTCCCTCCTCCCTGACTTCAGAGACAACTTCTTGTTCCTTTGCTCGAACTACGTCATCTTCATCCTGTACGCTCTTCTTTTGGGCTCGTGTCGTAGCCCAGACCGATGTGCGACCTTCTAAACAATCGTCCAGTGTATACGCGATGAAGGTCGCTCTTTTGGCTGGTTCCGATATATGGTTATTAGCGGGTAACTTCGCCTCCGCTCCTGTGGTGGTGATAACCGGGTCGTCACCTTCTTCCGGAGATATGTGCTCCGGCGGGGCCCGTGGTAGGCGCGATAAAGGGTCTACATTGGAATGCACTCTGCCCGCTCTGTGTACTATCTCCAGGCCCGGAGCGTATGCGGAATATACTGCCCCCCAAGCGGCTAAGCGACGATTCGCGTTTTCGTATGTACGAGCCCATTGGAGCGCCGTGTGGTCGGTTACTAACACTATCTTCTCTCCCTCTATGAATGGTTGGAACTTAATGAGCCCCTCTTTCGCTGCCAGGGCTTCCCTCTCCGTCGTCGAGTACCTGGTCTCTGCTGGCTTGAAACTTCTGGACCAATATCCTATGACCCTTTCCACGTGCACTACGGTATCTTCAAACGTCTCTCCCCATTTGTCCTTTGGAGGCGTACCGGCTTCCGAATCGGAGTACTTGCTCACTAGAGCCGGCACTTCCTCCCCTTTATCGTGTGCGTTCTTTAATCGCTCGTAGGCTCTCGTGTTTTTGAGATCCTTTACTTTAATAGGCTGTACCTGCTGCAGAGCGCATCCCAAAGCTTCGTCCGAAGCGTCCGTGTAAAGTCGATACGGTTTTCCTTGTATCGGATGGCCCAGAACCGGTGCATCTGTCAACGCCCTCTTCGCCGCCTCAAATGCATATTCCTCTTCAGCCCCCCAAGCCCATTTGACTTCCTTTCGTAACAATTTGAACAGAGGTGCGCAAACCCCTGCATAAAAGGGTATAAAGGCTGAGAAATACACAATCATGCCCAGAAACGCTTGCAACTGCGAGACGCGCGTAGGCCGTTGTATCTCTTGTATCGCTTGCACTTTTGCCTCGTGCGTAGACAACCCTAGCCGCGATACTTTATGACCCAGTAGGAGAATGGAGGAGTAGAATAAATGACACTTTGCTGGTGAGAGCGTAATCCCGCTTTTTTCTATCGCTCCTAAAACCAGATCCAAATGCCGAATGTGTTCCTCGTACGATTTCGAGTACACCACGATGTCGTCTATGTATACCAGCGCGAAGAGCCACAAGTACGGGGCTAGTATCCCATTCATTACTCGTTGGAATATCGACGGTCCGTTTCTTAATCCGAACGGCATCCTCCGGAATTGGAACAGCCCTAGATGCGTCCTAAAAGCTGTTTTCTCAATCTCCTCCTCCGCAAACTCTAGCTGTGTAAATCCTGCTAAGGCGTCTAACGATGATAAAACCTGCGCTCCCGACAACGCTGCTAAGATCTCTGATTGCCGAGGAATCGGAAATTCATCAGGGATGGTTACCGCGTTCAGCTTGCGGTAATCCACGCAAAAGCGCGGCTTCCCATTCCTATATGCGATAACAACGGGGGCGCTCCATGGACTCTTGGAAGGTTCAATAACCCCTAATTCAAACCATTTCTTCATTTGTTCTTCTATGACTTGTTTCTTGGCTGGAGAGCTCGCGTACATGGGCACCGATATGGGCACTTGTCCATCTACCGTCCGTATGTGAACCCGGGAGGAGTGACTGCCTAGCCGGCCGTCGAATGCGAAGGCCTTCACTCTCCTTTTCAGCATATTCCATGCTTCTTCTTTTAGATTCTCTGGCAAGGAGCCCACGTCCAGAAGAGTCTCCATGTCGGCTGAAGAGTACACATTCGGGTCTGGCATCTCTGCTGTCTTCGGCCCCCAAGACTCCTCCTCCGGTCTTCCGGGTTCATTGTTCCCAGCTAATAAAGCGGCAGTCTCGTTGAACTTGATAGGAGATTCTCCTTCCGAACTCTTGGCGGTTGTCCCATCTTGTATCTCGCAGTCTCCAGCTTCCTTCGTCACTCTCTGTTGCTCTTCAAATTCCATAAGCGAGCTGACTAGAGAGGCTACCTTATGTGCTTTGTCTTCCATCTCGTGCCAGTGTTCGAAGGAGCGCGGTGAGTCCAGGTATTCCTCCGGATCGACTAGGGTGCCCACGGCTTCCCCCTTCCAGATAAATCTAGGAGAGTCTGTAGGGTTCATTATCGGTATAACCGGATTGCTCGACGAAAACAGTACGTTGGGGACTGCGAAGAATGTGTCGTCTGCGTTGGCTACTAGAGATTTCTCTATCATCCAATCTCTATCGTCCTCGAAGTATCCGTCAACCCTCACTGATGCCACTGTATGGGGGGGTATCAGTACGTCCTGTGTCGTACGGACGGTACGTCTTTCCACGCCAAATCTCCGACGCCTCCTGAATCTTCTGTTCTGCTCCCTTTTATGCCTCTTAGCCCTGACGAAGGAAGCATGTCCTTCATGTGTAGGAGCTAGTCGGTCAAAGTCTTCAGTCCTTTTTACTGGCTCTGCAACTATGCGGTGAGGGCAGCTCCTAAAAGAGACGTGAGTACCTTTCTCTATATGTCTGCTCGTCGTAACTTCGAAGGCTCTTTGATAATCCTCCCCCAGTAATATGTCCACGGACATACCCGGAACCACGTACGCCTCGACTTCGGTTTGTATCATGGTACCGTCTTCGCTTTCCATAAACAATGGTAGAGTGACGTATCCCTCCAAGCATTCATTTTTGTCCGTTAACTGCCATAGCCTCATCTTCATTCCCTTCTTGATGGCGACTTGATTTTTCCGGCTCCTTACGAACTCACTGGAGACTAGCGATACGTCCGCGCATGAATCCAGACGCAAATCCACTACCTCGTCATCCATGGAGCCTACTCTCCCCTTTACCGAAAGGACGGAGACACCCAGAGCAGCCATTCCCGGCGTCGTCTTCCTCTTTCTAGGGATTACGAATATTGAAGATTCCTTCGGTGGTGGAGGCCACTGCTCCTCAACTTCTGCGTCATGAGCTTCTCTTCTCGTATCTTGACGTTCAGATGCGTCCTCCAAGAGCGCTTCCGTTCGGCTTTTAGGTTTATCCGCCGCAGCTCTCTCATCCTCATCTTCTATCTCCATTACCGAGGCTCTTCTCCTCGGGTAGTCACTAGTCTCCTCAGGGATGGTAGCGAGAACGGAGACCCTTCTGGCGCTTACCTTCAAACTCAGCTTGCTTATCTCCTCCTCGTCAACATAGTTAGTAGAGATATATTGAGTCCTCAACGCCTGGTACACCTGAGAGTATATATTCACGTCCTCCGGTTCGTCATTCTTTTCCACCCACTTCGCATGCTTAACCTTGGTCTGGAAAACGTCCCAATGCGGACACTCCCTATCCCAATGATTCTTGCTCCCGCAAGCTTTGCAAGGCCACGCTGGCAGTCTGGGCATGGAAGTATTGACTTCGTCTCGTCTAGAAAACGGGAACGGACCTCGACGGGAGGGCGGCGGTTCTTTCTTCATAGTGGCGTAAGCTTGATGGATGACTGCTTCGTCTGCGGGCAGCTCTTCTCCGATTGCCTCTCCGGTTTCATAGGGTTCCGGTTCCTCCACGCTCCCTTCCGCGTTATGAGCCGTAGCTGACGCCGAGGTATTCCCTCTCCTGTACGAGGGATAAGAAGGCCTGGATCGATTCATGTTCAAATTCACTCCGGCTTTTTGCAGAACTGAGAGGAGATTATCTGAAGTGACTATGTTTCCGCGACTCTTGGCCCAGGCGTCCACCAGTGGAAGCTCCAGTTCCCTCATTCGTAGCTGCAGCGTAGCCGTGTTTGGAATGTGATCCCTTACTAACAAACTCTCCCAGGACGTAGGGTTCCGCCGACAGATGTAGTATACCTCCTCATGAGAGTCGGGCGTCACTTGCAACAACATTCTTGTATATAGAATACGCCTCATAATAAACTCATGCGGCGATTCTAGCTCGTGTCCCGCTTGTCGGAAGCTCTGATGCTGATATTCGAGCTCTACATGTTGTTGCCAGTCGCGCCCTAAGAAGTAATGTCGGATAGTTTCCACGTAGTTGAGGTAATGTCCTCTCATCCATTGTTTCATATCCGAGGGAAGAGCTGCGTACCATCCTGCTACTGCGGTTCCTGGCTTCAGCGTCTGCCATAGCCAGAACCCCATTCTTTCGGGAATACTGCCCCCCAGTGCCGCGAATTCTTGCAATTGGTGAAAATAGAGAATGGCTGTCTCATACTTCCCGTCCCAAGTAGGCAACTGCTCGGGCTTCAGTTCCTGCTTTATAGATGGTCCTCTCTCGTATCCAGGAAAATAGGGAGGAAATCCTACTGGCGCGGGTCCTCCGCCTCCGTAAGGAAAACCCGGTGGTCCTCCGCCTCCTCCAAAAGGGGGTCCTGGAGGTCCTCCGCCTCCTCCTCCTCCGAAAGGAGGTCCTGGAGGTCCTCCGCCTCCTCCATAGATGGGCACTGGAGGTCCGCCACCACCTCCCCCAAAAGGGGGACCAGGCGGCCCTCCTCCACTACCGGAAGGGGGTCCCGGAGGTCCGCCTCCGCCGTAAGGGAATCCTGGAGGCCCGTGGTTGCCCCCCGCTCCTCCTCCGGGAGGAATATTCGGCGGCCCTCCTCCGTTACTTCCTTCATTGTTGTTTCCTGCGGAAGGAGGGGGTCCTTCGCCCCCCGTTCCATATTTAGGAGTGGGAGCGCCAGGTAGCTGAGGGGGCGGAGGGGGAGCTGAGGAACCTCCTCCGAAACCCAGAGTTCCCATTCTATAGGCCTCGTACGCGCCTTGCCTAGTCGGGTCTACCGGCGTTGCAACGTTGCTGTATGCTCTCGCGAGCGTAGCGTCAGGCGAAGCAGCCATATGAGGGGGCCGGTCCCGCGCAGAGCCCATCGGAAACCTTGGAATCTGAGGACGGAAAGGTAACGATTCTCCCATTCCGTACTTGTCCGTTCTCGATTGGCTGGGCATTCTACTATGAGTCCATGCGGGTCGAGCCACTGAAGCTGCTCCTATAACCGTATTACTCCCTCCTGACGTGAATTTCTCCCATAGATTGGGCGTCGAGTCTCTATTCGTCAGGGGAGCGGAATAAAATTGGCTGTCCGCGGCTGACAAAGTAGAGTTGGGGCGGTACACCCCTAGTCCCGTTCTAAGACTCGAGACAGAATCATCCACCCTTACTCCTGACTCACTGTAAGCGGGAGTGAAGGGCATTACGGGAGGTTCGGCTATGCGAGCGCGTTTCTCCTCCAGTTGCACTATAGGCACCTCTCTTTCATAATCGCCGTCTCCCTCCAAGGCGTACGTCTTCTGTCCTTTGCTATCGTACGAAAACGCAAGAGGGTCTTCTTCTGGCTGCCGAGGCGGAAAAGCCTCTTTGAAGAGCGCCGGTGACGGAAGTACACTGCGCAGACTTTCTCCAGCATCCAACCGTCTCCTAGTCTCCTCGGTTAACCCACGTCTCAGGCTCGGGACTCTTCGGTGAAGAGCGTCGGCTATCGAATCGAAATTGGCTCCATCTTCTTCATAGGCGTCGTATACGGCTGGGTCTGTGGCTGAGGGCGAGAGTAGCTCTTGACGTCCCTGATATACTTCCACGTATTTCGCGAATATGTTTTGGGCTCTCTCCACTCGAGAGACCAGAGCGTTATAAGAAGTCTGTAGCTCGAAAAATGAAGACGTGCCCTTTAAAGTCCTCAGCATCAGTCCCTTAGGGTCCACTACGTACGCCTTCACATTCTGTGCCTCAGGTAACTGTTCGAAGCCAGCATTCACCAAATCCTGCATTTGCATCGTGATGGTCTCCACTTCCTCCAATCTTTCTCTTCTGAGCGTATAGCATGGTCGATTAGGGTCACCCGCATCCACCCCTCGATCCACGACATCGCTCGGGCTCAGAGCTGGTCGTCGTACCAGCAGGCAAGCTCGCCGAAAGAGCGAGTAGTCATCGTCCGTCTCCATATGATAGTTCCTTTGAATGTCGGCCAAGATTGACATGGCATACTCTTTAGACGGTCCCTTCCTTTCCGACCTTCGTGGAGCCGCGGGTGGTGGCGTCTCCAACGGTAATGACTTTAACGGCATCGAAGTAGAGACGCTTCGTGTCGACGAATTCGCGCTGGTACTTCTGCCCCCAGCTGGGCGCGGGCCTGAATCAGGCACTCCGAATAGAGGCGGTCTGGCTGGTGACTTTCTCCACGCCAGGGCGCTGTTGCTGATTCCTGTGCTTGCAAAGCTCTTGAATAACTCTATATTCGTTGAAGAGTTGGTGGACACGTTGTATTGTTCTGTTCTGAATTTCGTTTGTTGCGATTCTCTCCGTCGTCCGGACGAGGTCCGGATTTGTCCACCTTGCGACGAGTGTCGACGCTAGGTTCGCGAGATAACGTCTGCCGACGATACGAGAGAATCGAGCTGGTGGGCACTGAGCAGTCGTGAGAGCGAACTCCGCTAGAGTCCAGTCCGCGTAACCGCTGGACTATTGGACTCTTAAAGGAGCAGGATTCCTGACTCCTTGGGGCGCGAGAGAGCGACGATACGACAGCTAATGGAGAACTGTAGCGAGTAATACGAGCAGCAGGCTGAGAATTAGCAAGAGTATCGGAATACAAAGGAAATGAAAAAAGAATCAATGATATAAGATGATGATCAACTACTATGCGAGGCGCGTGTTGAACGCGGCTCGCGACTATAAACAACCGTAAACAATACGTGGCGCTTCCTACAATGCGATACCCCCGTGACCCCTTGTCACACACGTCACATGTGGAGGGACCACATCACGCTTGGTGATGGTGATGGTGACAGTGGCGATGACGGTCGGGGCACCGGCCGCGGCTGCGAAGCGCGTAAGGATCAATTTTGTATGAGCCGCATCGACTTCGCGCCTACTGTTGTCCGATTCCCCATGTTGCGCAAGCGCGCACCACCATCAGGACTGCTAAGTCAACAGGCCCAATCGACGCTGCAGCCTGGCAGTGAGTGCCATCCAACTCCGCGGCTGGCTGAGTCTCCGCACCCCCAACCAAGTCCCGCTGTCATCCCATCGACAATTCGCACCATCGTGCCTCGCGTTGTCGCCGCCGTCCCACCACGCTCTGGGCTCGCAGCCATGGCCGACGCTGCAAGCACTGCTGTCCGTGCACGCACGAGGTGCCCAGTCGACGCGCTGCTCCGTCTCCACACGTACCTGGGCACTTGCATGCCATGTGTAACACATGTGGCGGTACTTAGAATCTTGTGCCACCAGTTGTTTACATTTGTTTACCTACAGTAGCTTATAGTACTAGCACAGCCACTGTAGACACATCATCCTCTATATTATCCTTGATTCTGTGGTTTGGTTTGGTTTCGGTTGCGCTCTCAGCGTAGGTCTCGGTTTCGGTCCGCCAGGGTTCAAGTCCCGTCTCGTCAGCACTCGCCTCGTCTCTCTCCCTTCCAGTCTCTTTCCTTGCCTCAGCAGAGCTTTCTCTGCTAGGTCCGTCAGTCAGCTTCTCGGCCCTTCGCCACTCGACTCGCCACCGTCCACCACCAGGGTACGGGGCTCCCGAGAGGGCTCTAGTCCCCTCAGGGGCCCTTGCCCATCCAGTGCCTATGCTCGCTAGACCACTGATCCAGGGATCCTCCTGTCGGCGCTCACAGCCGTCACACCGTGAGTCTAACTTCCGTTGCCTCGACATAAGTTTGACACTTACCGAACAGCAGGCAAACTTCAAAAGCATGCCCAGGAGTTTGACATAGTTCCATACTTAGTAAGTTTACTTATTAAACAGATTATGTCTATCTGAGGGCCTTGTATGACAATATTGTTACTATCAATTCAATATTTATGGTCGGCTGGTGTAAATGGTTATCACGTCAGTCTAACAGTTAACAATTGTGGCTGTGAGGACGTGCCGGGTAGAGCTTTGGTACTGAGAATGACGTCGGAAACTTGGAAATCACTTTTGTTCCAGCATCATAGATCACGGGGCGACTTTGATGACATAAGGTACTCAATTCGTTGAGTTTAATCTATTAAATATATATCACATCCATCGGTACCTTGGTGTATATGGTTATCACATCAGTCTAACACACTGAAGGTGGCCAGATCGATGCTGGCAGGTATCATTGTTTTTATTTTATTCGCGCGTCGCCGTATGTAATACCATGGCGCATTTGGCGCGTGGCCCCTTGCCCCCGGGATCGATCTAGCTCCTGCGTATCAGGTACTCGGATCGATCCCGGGGCCGATCATCTTTTGCTACTCTTTTGTCTTCTGTTTTTGCATTTGTAGGGTAAGAATATAGAGTGAGCTAGTTTGAATTCCAGATAAAAACAGAAGAAATGACAGTCAGATTACAAAAGAATGACTCAAAATCAGTTGATATGTTGGAGGGTAGCCAGACATGGCAAGCAATTTTAAATTGATAATTAGATCTCTACATGCGACAGACAAAACATATTCAATCAAAATTTCTTGACACAAAAGACATACAGTAGGTGGCAGCATCTGGGCACATAGATGATCTTCACACAAATTCTGAATGTTATGCTCCATATCTATCCCCGACAGATACACAAGAAGACACAAAACAAATTCCAGCATCTTTCCAACATCTTTTCGTAGTGCAGATCCTTCTGTGCACCCGGTGTGATCAGCCACGTGCCGCGGCGCCGAGGGTCGAACTAATACCCAATACCCCCGAGCGCGCCGTTTGCGGCTTCTCACTGTTTCGACCACCTTGTCAAACCTCAGTTCTTAGACAATCCAGTATCGCTCTTCCGGATAATTTGGAATGGAATGTGCGTATAGTCGTCGCGGCCCTCGTTGGAAACGCTCTCTTATCCCGCCCCTTCATACAGCAACCTGGACGCAGACGATGCAGGCTCGCGCCGAGACATCCTCTGAAGCTGCGTCTCTGAAAGGGTATGCTTGCCTTTCGGTTGCGTCATCTAGTCCACTTATTCCTAGCACAGTCACCTCGCCAAAACCCCAATCATAGCAGGGACAATATGCGGCTTCTTTCTCGTGCTGGGCTGGACGTTATCGCTCATCTCTTGCCTCGTCCGCCAACGGAGAGAAAAGATAAGAGAGAAGAAAGTTGCAGCCGGTTTGAAACCTCCTAGACCAGTCATTCCACCTCCCGAGAAATACATCATACCTCCCGACCCCGCCGTAGTACTCGGTCAGCGACAGCCGGGCGAGCGAGTTATCGTGGAGGAGAAGCATAGGTTTAAGCACCACAAGCACGTCAAATCCACGTCCACAGATGGGGGAAACGGAATTGAGTTGGCTAGCCCAAATGGGCTCGCCCATACTGCGACTGAGCCACTGTCGGACGGACAAGACCCTCACGCCTCGTCCTAAGGTTCCGTTACTATATATCGATTCAACAAATTGTACAACGTTCATTTATTCTACATTTTGGTAATTATCTGCCTCTGGCCGTGCCGACAACTGTTCTTCAATCGGTGTATGCTCCAACATTTGCAGGCTGCGCGAAGACTTTCAGCAAGCGACAAAACAGCAAGTCTTGGCTACTCACAGCAACATCGCGAGCGTATCTGAACAACACACCCCGTTTCTCCTTGAGCTGGCCCTTGTCGGATTCGTTCCACTCTTGCTTTCGACGTGCTTGCTCCTCGTCGTCTACCAGCCAGTCTATAGCTCGCTTTTCCGAGTCAACGATAATACGATCGCCGTCCTTGACTAACGCGATTGGTCCGCCCACTCGCGCTTCGGGAACTACGTGCCCGATGATGAAACCACGACTGGCTCCTGAGAACCGTCCGTCTGTAATCAGCGCTGTGCTATCTCCAAGCCCTGCGCCCATAAGGGCCCCAGTTGGTCCTATGCGCATGTGAAAATGCATGTTAGAAGGTTCGGCGCGTTTTATACGAATCTCTCACCTAACATCTAGGTCGTAGTAAGCTTCACTGTCATCTTTCGGTGAAGGAATACTTACCTCTGGCATTCCAGGAGCTCCCTTGGGGCCTTGGTATCGGAATATAAGAACCATCCCGGGTTTGATCTCCCCTGCTGCAAGAGCTGGGTAGAATCCATCAAGACTGCGGGAACTCGATGTCAGAGATGATCAAGGATCAGTTACCGCCCGCCATACCTGTCGAAGCATCTGGCCTCTCCCTATTTCCCAGTTGTTAATTTTGATGGTCTTTCAGCGCAGGTCTGACGAACCTCAAATCTTGAACCTTCCTGGCCTGTCAGCTTCGCCACAGCCGTGCCAGGAGCAAGGTTGCCTCGCAGGATTGTGATGTGGCCACTCTTCTTGAGAGGCGTCTCCAACTTCCTAATTACATCTTGTTTTTCGAACTCTAGCTCCTCGATGTCTTCGAGATTCTGCGCCAGGGTCTTTCCGGTGACTGTCATTTGGGTGCCGTCGATGAGGTCGGTGTGATTAAGTAAATATTTTAGAAGGGCTGGGATTCCTCCAATGCGATGGACATCTTCCATGTAGTATTTGCCAGATGGTCTAGTTGTGTTTTAAGCATGAATCAAAAGTGCGGTTCGGTGGATCTTACTTGAGGTCGGCAAGATATGGTGTCTTGTCCGAAATGACTTGGAAGTCGTCGATAGTCAGCTCCACGTCCGCAGATCGAGCCATGGCGAGCAAGTGAAGAACCTGGGATAAAATTAGTGCAAGAAAACAGCGGATCTCGACCACTTACCGCATTTGTGGAACCACCCAGAATGTTGATCAGTACGATGGCATTCAAAAACGACTGCCGAGTGACAATATCCCTATCAAAGCGGATAAGTTTCTCGATGGTTCACAGCATTCGCGACAAACCTAGGCTTGAGGTCTATCGCCAGAAGCTTCTTCAAATACCCAGCAGCTCTGATGCATTCCTGTGTCTTTCCTAAAGAACTAAATTAGCAGAGTACAAACGTATATGCTATGCCACCGACCAGGGTACAGAGCGGGCGTGCTAGAAGAGTAAGGCAGAGACATGCCGAGAACTTCAAGCGCTGAACTCATAGTATTTGCAGTATACATGCCTCCGCAGGCCCCGGCACCAGGGCAAGCGTGGCGAACAACATCAAAGCGCTGCTCGTCGTTTATCTTTCCCACAGAGAAAGCACCTGCCACGAGTGTTAATCATGATCGCAAAACAAACACAAGGATCTCATCGAACCGTATGACTCGAACGCATCTGAGATATTTACAGTGCCACCTTTCTTCAAGCCCATTTCAGGACAATCTACGTGACGAGTTCCCGGTTGTATGGTGCCTCCGTAGACGATTATCGTTGGGCGATTATGGCGCACTGCTGCCATGAAGCAGCCGGGCATGTTCTTGTCACATCCAGGGATAGAGATGTTGCCATCATAATGTTGGGCCTGCCGAAGTGTGAGTAATTGCAAAAAAGAAACCCCTTGCGCGATTCTAGACGGACCATGATGACCTAACACGTTTCGTCAGTCTCCATATCTCCCTTATGCATCCAGCACTTACTGATTCGATGGAGTCCGCGATAATGTCTCGGCTTGGGAGACTGCAACAACAGCAATCAACAAGTGTGACAGGTTTTGAAATGGATTCCCACTCAACGAGTATCTCATTCCTAATGCTAATGAGTTAACCGACTGATTCTATTGCCTTTAATGCTCACCGTCTGTGCCCATGGTGATTGCATCCGACACGCCGATTGTGTTGAATATGAGACCAACCATTTCTTCCTCTCCACATCCCTGCTTGACTTTGCTTGCTAAATCGAGCTGCACAGATATTCTATGAGTGTAGTGCCTTGGCAGCGCTTGAGAATCGTTGTACCAGATGGCTGTTGCAAGGATTGCCTGAATATGCCGGAATTGTCAGCTTGCTACGAGCTTATTGTATGTGTATAAGAGTGTACCTTCCCACCAGATGGGAGATATCCCTATCTGTGCATAGGCATAAGTTCTCAAATGACTCGGATCGCGGCAATGGTACCTGGGGCTTGTTCATATCTTGCTCAGTCAGCCCGACCGCGTAGACTAGGTTGATGGTTTGCATGGCTTAGTATAGTGACTAATAAGGACTTCCAGTTCTTACGCATTGCTTGAGCTCCGCCCCGGGCATCGTTCTGGGTGAGTTGACATGATATCTTGTTCAGCTTTGCATCAGCTGCGATAACTGAAGGCTTTGGCACAGTGTGTCTTTTGCAACCAAGGCAGTAAGTAATCGCAACCGAAGTAGAGACAAAGGGAGCTACATTTGTACGTCGCCGCTTGCCATTGATGAGATTTGAGGAAGAAGTATGAGAACTATCGATGGGATCTCAAAGGCTGAAGCCCCGTGCTCTTAACTGACATCTTCTCCGGGCCGGCGCGTTTCCGAAGAGGTTCTTCAAATAGAGAGCATGTGATTGGTTAGTGGGTGAACACAGATCCGCATATACAATCTCTAGAAATCGAACCCCTCCTGACGGAATACATCTAAGCTTGGACGATTATTCTCTGAATGTGTCATAGCAACCAGATCGGAACGGTCCTGGTAGAGATATATAAGTCCAAAATTTTAGTTATATAAGAGGCCGCGTACCATCGAAAGGAATGCACGACGGAGCGTAAACCAGAGTTGATCATTGGTGTCTCCCTTTGCACCATTCTCACTACTGTTCGTCTGTTGCATGTTTAAGGCACTGAGAAAATGCTCCGCAGCTTCCTTGTAAGCACCAATGTTGAGGCCTTTGAGATGATGTCAGAAACATGATAATATTGATGATTGTTTCGACGCACATGCAACACCGACATTGTAAATTGCCCTGGTGTACGTCGGATGGATATTGAGGGCATTGCGATAGGCTCCCAAAGCCTCTTCCGGCTTGCTGCCATTCGACAGCGATGACCCGTATCTATTCCAAAGAAGATAGTCCTGAAAACGACCATTAACAAAACTTGAAGTTTCATCAACAAACCGACTCACGTTTGGCCGCGCTTGCAACGCACTTCCAAAGCAGTCCTTTGCTCTATCAAATTCTGAGTTTGTATAGAAGAGCACGCCTAATCCGATCTGCACTTCAGGATCCAGGATACCCTCAGCATGCTGGGTCCGGGCAAGGGTCAAGAAAGCCTCGGTAACTTGGCCATGTGCAGCCCACGCAGACTCTTTCTTGACAGAGTTGACGGTGCCTTCTGCAATAGGATGCGATGGGTAGCGCGCCATCAGCCAGCGAAGGAGCATGGAATAAGAAGCACGCTCGTAGGATTCATTGGTGTATGAAATCGCCAATGACTGCGACGCCATATCAGAAAGGGAAAACAGTCCGTAAAGGAGGCAACTCACCATTTGTCCTGCACCAACCGCACCAGCCTCCTCGGCTTTCTTGACGCCCTCCGTAAGAGCCCGCATGCCCAAATCCTCGCGCTCGTCCATGTTACGTGTTTCCCCAAGCAATATCCAAGTCTCATATCCTCCTTCCCCTAGTTCGCCCTTCTGAACGGCTGCCTCAAGCAGTAGAGCGGCCTCGGACAAGGAACCGCTGTTTGCAAGCAGTTCCTTCGCATCAGCGAGGAAGGATCGGTTTGACGCCGACGGGTCCATATACTTGTTGTTTGTTTCTGCAAGTAATTCAGTGACTTTTAGAACTAAGTGGACGCGGCTCGGCTTACCAAAGGTGTAAGGGGTGAGAATCGGATAACCTTCCTCATCAAAACCTTGTTGGGTCGAGGGTCCAGCATTCTCTCCGCTTCGGAAAGCGTCCTGCATGGCTCCACTGAAGTCGTAATCGAGATCATCTTCTCGTTGGGAGCTCATGACTTGGTTAAATTCCGCCTCCCATTTGGCCAGCTCGTCTTGCGGCGGTGCCACATCAGAGTTTTGCAGCTGATCCCAAACACTGAGCAAGAATTAGCAGGAAAGCCGGATCAAATCGTAGACGTCACGAACTGCTTGAAATCGGTCTGATTCTCAGTTTTCGCTTCATCCAGTGTTGTATTTTTCATCAGTTCCTCGACGTCGGTAACATCGTCTTTCACCTCCTCGATGCGAGAAGTAGTCGCAGTCTGTGGAGCGAAAGAGGCGGAGACTTGAGCAAATGCAGCCTCAAAATCGGCCTCCTTGAGTTTTCCTTTGCCCTTCCCTTGATCGAAAGCACCCTGATTGCCTTGAAATATGCTATTCCCTCCCATCCCATACATACCCATTTGCATGGGATTGTTGTACATGCCACCGGAAGACATGAATGATGGGTGCTGTTGGACTAAGGGCGCAGTCTGAGTTCAAGGACTCAATGCACCTGAGATATGAACTTACAATCCTGACGAGCCGACATGGGATCCTGCTGAATAGTCAGGCCTTGCTGAGGCTGCTGCTGATGAGTCTCAAATTCAGCCGCCCAATTAGTGTATGCCTGATTTTGAGGAGCTCCTTGATGAAGCTGTTGTTCTCTTGCCCAAGCCTCGCTCAGATCGGGACCTGCTCTGCCCACCATCCTTGCCATTTCGGCCGGGGGAAGCTGGTTCGGCATGGCAAAAGATGGTGCCGCATTGGGTATCTGACCATTTCCTTCAAAAAACCGCCTGGCCATAGCCATGTCCTGCTGATTCATAGGCACTGCAGCCGTTCCGGGCAGATGGTGAAGCTGCGCCAGTCAGATGGTGGAGCAAGAAGGGATTGAACTACTCACCCTCGCCGAAGATGGTCCAGCAACTCTGTCCTACACGAAAAGGGGGCATCAGACCAGTATTGGTGATCTTCCGAGTGCTCGAGGACAAACCTGTTGGAGACTTCGATCACCTTCGGTATGTTTGAGCATCTGAGACAACGGGTTGGAAGGCACAGCACATTCAGAACCAGAAATAAGGCCTGAAAGAGACATATCTGGAGTGTGTTTTCGGTGAATGATAAGTGGACTGAGTGGAATGTGTTGCAGGCAGGGTAAAGAGACTGAGCTGTAACTTGCACCGGTAAATGGCGTAATAAGCGCGCGGCGAATGTGTCCGCTCCCGAGGCTCGTGTTTTCGTACTGAGTAAGTCGTGCTCGTCAACCGTCATCTACCGTCACATTCACGATTCATTCGACACATCAGGCATACACACTTTGCACCACTGTCATCTAATATCAATGCCATCGCTTATTAATTTGTGAAATTGAGCCTCATCAATATCTGTTCCTGTAGCAAGACTATTAAAGCCCTCATCCAGACCCCATTCACCAGGCCAAAATTCGTCGTCCAGGTTAGTTCGTGAAATTGGATTTTTTGATTTCATAACAGTATTGTTACACTAATTCGCCAGAAGCTTGCTCCTTGGATTCAAGGCGTTTCACCAACCGGCTCCACCACCTGGTGCCCAGGGATTCCCTTCCCGAGCGCCTACCTCCTGAGCTAATCTCTCAAATTCTGTGTTACGAGTGTTACTTGAGTCTAAACGATGGTCGTTACCCCCGATGGGAAGCCTGCATTCCGGACACAAGGCCCTTTCCATAGCGCCTCCGCACTAGAACAGTCGATAAGCCAGTGAGCCCCGCTGGAAAGGGCACAACACACCTCTGTGATGACAAAGGTATGCCCGTTCGGGCAGTTGTAGAAATGGCCCACATGACCTACAAATAGTTGAGTGCGTATACGAAATTATCGTATCAGAACATACCGAAGTCAAATGCTTTCACAATCGCCATCTTGTCTTCGAGGCTCATGGGCTCGTAAAATGTATCGGAGCGAAGAGTTTGTCGGATCTTCAACCACTCGTCGACAATGGTCTTTGCTGTGGCGGAAAAGTTATTTGCCAGCCAGTTCTCGTCAACAGCACCACGGAGGGCCGCTCTGTATCGTGCCACGGTTGTCACCATATATTTGGCTGCTGATTTGCCCTTATCGGTTGCGCGATCTATCAGTTCAGTGCGCAGCTCTTGGAAATTGCCCAAAATCCTGCAACAAGCTATCTCAGATCGAAAGGCTTCTAGATCTGCGCGCATAGTAAACAGAGAAGTCTTGACGACTTGTTGATGGGATTCGGATTTATGGGCGATCTGGATGGCAATTTGAGCATCTTCCAAGCAGGTCAGGAATATGAACCCGATATAGGTAACCCATATGAGACGTTCTTCGACAGGATATGTATCTTCCTTGCTCATCACCTCCAGCCATCCTTGAGCGAGGTCGGCCAGCATGAAGCGCAGATGGAGGGTAAGCCAGAACGCCTCCACCAAGAATCGTTTGTCGGCACGCGGCGGTGGTTGCCCTACATTCATCTTCGCAACATTCAGCGCGTGGCCCTGGGGATTTTGCGGCGCTCGATGAGGCTCCTGGACTATTCGGTCGAATTCCTCATTGAAAAGACAAGAAAACGCAGCCTCCCATGCCCCCACATGTGCTGATCTCGTTTCCGCAACTTGATAGGCCTTGAAGTAAGTGTTATATAAAGGAACAACAACTTTTCGCCATGCGGCGACGGTCTTCGGAGCAACACCGTGGTATCTGGAGTCCCCAGGATTGAGAGAGTCTATAGCTACGGGTGTGTCGCGAGCTTGGCGAAGTACCATCATCCGGTTTCGCGGGCGCGACTGGGCTACATTGACGGCAGGCGGGATATGTAAAAGCTCTCTGGCAATCTCACGAGCCAACGCTGCCGCCATCTCTTCTTTGGACAGCAAATCCATCAACCCGTGCGCGTCCCCTAAACCATGGGCCATTGTGGAAGCCACATTCCGTTCCAAGATGTCAAGATCTGCGCGCTTGAAAATTCGGCCATATCGCGGCGATGTGATAGCACTGCGGCACGTCGGGCATGTAGGTGGCTTCAAAAAGCCTGTAGGTGGATTTTGGAAGCCAATCCATCGCTCTTCGGCATCCCTTTGATAGAATTGTGCCATGTCGCAGTGGCCATCTAAGGTCTCTACAGTGAACGAATGAGAGCAGATTGGCAACGTGATGAGGATTTCGTCCAATGTGTTCTGATTGATGTCGATGTCTTCCATAGTACGGCCCATTATAAAATCGACCACTTTACTCTTGATATTGGAGTCTGCGCAGCTCGGGCAGACCTGTATACGGCAATCTTCTCCGCAAACTAAGACCAGTTCGTTTGAGTAATGTATACCATATGAATAATCAAGACTGCGAGGCTCACCAGAGGGGCACGGATGACCGCAAAGAAGGACTTGAGCACATCGTTGGTCACACGGCAGGCGCGCGCAAACCTTTGCTCCGAACGTCAATTGTTTGTAATAATTCTTTCAATGATCACTTACCGATCCACATGGAACCGGACAAGCATAATGAGGGCATTGCCTGATGTATATCATTCAGCGACCAGGCCATTGAAATATGGTACTGAGAACTACATACCATTCGCAAGGCTCTTGACAAGGTGCGCAAGCAACAGAACATAATTGATTACAGCGAGCATGACCACACACTTGACGACATGCCTCTTTGCAGCTTGTGGTGCAATTGTGATCCTCTGAGCACATGTTCTGGCAACGATGCTCGCAAAAGAGAGTCCGCTCGCAAGGGTGCTCTCTATGCTTATTCCTCAAGATGGCAGCAGCCACTTGGCCTTCGGCGGGTGGGTTCAGCGTTTGACATTGATGACATTGGGCGCCACAGGTGCGACCGCAACAAAGCATGATCCCCGAGCACTTTTTCCGGCAAGAATATTGATCTGGATCTGCGGAGCACATCATATTCACGATGTGCTCGCAAGTCGGCAGGCTTTTTTCCACAGACACGGTACAGTAAACATCTTGGAGAAAATCCATCATATGACTGGTGGAATTTATGAGTTGTATACCAAGCTCATACGGAATATGACACGTACCAGGGGACCCCGTGACTGATATGGCCACAAGGCAATCGGATATTCGGCTCGGAAAATACGCAGTCACCACAGGATTGGCCGCACTGTTTTTTGCACGGGTGGCCGCGTATACAAAGCCGTCTGCAAGGACGAGCGCACACAATTGATACATGATTAACGTCATCAGGATGACACTGATATTTGGAGGCAAGGTTAGTAAGAATGTGCAAATTAGCAAAATCTGAGTGCACATACCTTGTATGGGCATTGATGACCACATTTCAACCGTGCTTCACAAGGTCGGGTACAGCCACCTAACGTTCAAGTAAGTTTTATATTGCGAAAAATAGAGGAGATAGTATCCAACCATCTGGCGCCACTCGTGGAAGCTGTCCTGGTTTTGAAATGTACTCGATGATGTCCGGATGTTGGCAACAGGCTATCGGAAGGGCGCTCCCCACAGAGTCACTGCTACGCAACTCTTCGATGATCGAGTGCCACATGTCACTCTTGGCAGAAAGATTCTGCGCATTTCCAAGAATGTACAGGCCCTCTTTGGCCCGCGACAAGGCAACTATTTTGCCTTAAGAAACATATGGCTGAGTCAGAAACGAGATGGCGTACCATTTGTTCGATTTTTTGACTGTGATCAAGATAAGTCAGTTGATATCGATATTGGTGTGATCAAACATGACCAGACCTTCAAAAAACCGATATTGACAGCGCCGTCACTACTCGTTGAGAAAGGAGCGACATCATCTTCCAAGGCTCCAGAGTTTCTCACGAGTGATAAGATGACGATCTAGGTAGTAATTGTCAGGCGAATATGAATGCAACTAGTTTCAACAAAAATACTTACCTTTGCTTCCTCGCCTTGGTAGTTATCGACTGTACGCAAGCGAACCTTTACATGCTCTTGTTAGCTCTCATGGACATCAAGAAAGGCATTGAGTTTTACTCTTTTGCCGACTGTGACATGCTCCACGCCACTTGTCGTGGCGAAACGTTGCTCTTCGTCCTCTTGAGCTTCGAGGGCATCTTGATCCACATCGTCGATGACTACTACAACTTCTTTGGCCAAAGCATCACGGACGCGAGCAAGCTGTCCAAGGTATGCACACAAAACCACAATGTCTCCATCCTGTGAATAGCACCCCTGCCTGCAAATATACTTTCAATATGTAATTTCATCGGAGAAATGCAGACAATACCGCAACAGGTAAAGGACCAGATCCTTGATCATGCTGACCTATTTGCATTCGTAAGTAGGTTACTGCAGTGCAAATATGTTCGATAATGTACCTCGTACTCATTGAATTTAGAAGCCGATTCTTCATCCTTGCCATTTTCACGATGATTGTGAGAGAGGAAAAACACATCCTTGACAATACCTCGAACTGAAGGGTAGTGCTTGACGAGCTCATGATCTTCTAGCCGAGGATAGAGTGTATTGCTAGCAACACAACGAAATCAGCAACAATGGGCACATCAAAAATCGAAACTGCTTACCGAATGAGGCTTGATATCTGGGGCCGCATGCGCCGTTGGACGTCGATGCAGGACATTGGAAATCCCGACTTCGCAAGCCGCTCCATTAGGGACATGTCAAACTTGTACAGCTGGCCTTCACGTGGGTTATCTACAGAAAGCGCTGTGATCAAACCATCATCAATACATATCTTTGCATATACAAATCAGCACCAACCATAGTTGTTCAATGTAGGGCGAAGCTGAAGGGGATCACCAATGAGAATTGTATGTTGTATCGTTTGCACTAAGCTTCCAAGCACATGCGCTTCTAGTACTTGGCCTGCTTCCTCTACGAGCATGATGCGGGGAGCTATCGACTGTGATTTTTTGAGTTACCAATATATAGACATGGCGAGGTATGCTGTAGTGAACCCACCTTTAATAGCGAGGTCAACTTTGCTGCGCCTGAACAGAAAAGAGCCAATAATTGAGTCCGATTGATTAGCGCGTCTGACTTAGCCTACCTGTAGTGGTACACCCTACTATGTCAACGTTCTGGAGAAGTTGCCTTCGTGCCTAGAGTCCCGACGATCAGCAAGACGGAGCTTGATGAAATGTCCACTTTCGTACCTCATCTTTGCCCTCATTGAAGCGCTGCAGCACATCAGAGTGCCTCTCACGTAGCTTTTCAAATTGCTTGAGCTGGTTGTGATGTGACCGCAGTCGGACCTGTTCGATCCAATGGCCATGTAGTCGTTCACGCTCGAGGCGTGACATCTCCCATAGCTCCCCGTATTCAAGCAAATCAGTCAGGGCCCTGTCAGTCTGCGGGGCTGAGGGAATTCCGTCATACCCAAAACCGATGAAGAATGCGCCGGGATCGTGCAGATCAGAGAAATCTACTGGAACTGGGAGAGATGGCTCTTGATTGTCAGATTCTGGGTCTTCGTGTGAATCTCCTGCATCGGACCCTTCCTCAGCCTCGGTCTCGTCTTGTTCTAGCACTGCAAAGTGATTATCGCTTGGCAACTGCTCCATCGTGTCCGGGTAAGCCGGGCTGTCCTGAATCTTGTGCTCTAAGAAGTCGAGGTCCAAGCCTTCTCTCCAGAAGGCATAAATGGAATCATCCGATTTATTCTTCTTTTCTCCTTTACCAGCCTGTATCCATTCACCGTCAGCGGACATAAGACGCTTGATGGTAGGGATCCAAGGTGGTGGCTCCATCGCATGCTCGAAGTGCTCCGGATATTCAACCTCAAGATACCTGAGTATCTCCGTGGAATGGACGGATATCTTCAGGAAATCTTTGAGTAGCTTCTTAACCTCCTCTTCGACGTCCTTAAGTGCCCGATAGTTGCGCCCAAATGCCCTGTCGAGGCGAGATTGGCCCGCAACCTTCTCCATCGCTTCGAGTGAATATGCCGAAATCCGTTCGTCCGCAGAGCGAGAACCCAGCCTAACCATGCGTGTCGTGATATTTGCATCAAGAACGGAGCACAGCATGTGATCAAGTGCTTCAGTGCGAATATTCGTCAGCCGAGCCTACTCGATGTGAGACGAAAGTCCAACATACCATGATTTGTGAGGGCAATCATAAGCACTGGGCCCACTTTATTTGCCAAGAGGACACGCAAAAGCTCTACGCCGGTGTAACTCTGAGGCGCTGTCAGACTTTGATAGAACAACATGTGGATGTGACATTCACCTTGCCAGTGCCAGGAGGACTAGATTCAAAAGTTTATGAAGTATTTAATGTCTGCCGATGGGGTAGGATGATGACAATAATAACGCACCCCTGAATTAATGATATCTCACGAGTCAACGTGTCCACAACTGCGTCGGCCTGGCTGGGATCCAGGCGGCTTCTCAGGCGGAGTTGTGCTCGTGCATTCGCGACGGAGGTGGGATCATCCACCGAAAGCCTCAAATTAGTGACTCCAGAGCCCGGAGGGAAGAGGGAGCCCAGCTGTAAAGAAAACCCGGGAGTTTGGGCATAGGCTGGTGGCCTGATCACAAAAGATTCAAAATATCGAGGCGGTCGAAGGACAAGGTACCTGTCGAAGGGTATAGCCTCGGGGGAGACTTTCAACGCTTCGAGGAAGGGGCGAATGGCCTCGAATAGCACAGGAGCTTCAACCAAAATCTTCGTATCGTGCCGATCGAGTTCCGGGCGTTTGAGACGCTGCATGATGCGCAGCTCCACGGCCGGGTCAAAGAAAGCAACTCGAACCAGCATTCGATTGTCCTTCATCTTTGTCGCAGCGTCTGACAAATCCCTTGAAGAGCTCGCCGTAATGCCAAGATGCACTGCGTATTCGTCGCCGCTCTTCCAAACCAAAGCCACCAGGCCTCCAGATACAAGATTCTTACTTTCCCAAAAGGCAACTCGGTCTTTGACATGTTTGGATCGCGGTCGTCCAGGCGGAGCATCGAACACAATTCCTACAGTGATGCCACGACGATCGGGCACCAGCGGTCCGAAGGCGATGTTGGTGTAAACATTGAACAAGGCTTGATCACCTCGATATTTGCCGCCACATTGCTTGATGATTCCTGATAGTTTATTCTTCTTTCGAGTAGGGCTTTTTAGGTCATCAAGGACAAGACGGATGGATGAACGGAGGGGGGCCCTGCACCAATAGTCAGCAACGATGCCCCACATCTGAAAAGGACTAACTTACGTGAGCTCCTCACGTAGCAGTCGGAACTGTATATCAAGTAACCTCTGCATGCTGTCCGCCGGGAATGGATGAGGGGCTTCGAAGTAGGTTGATGGAAGAAAGGGTTGTACGTCTGTAACCAGTTCCTCGTGAGTTGGAGCAACTCGAATGCTGTCGATGTCTAGGAAATCATTGTCATGCCGTGGGCCATGTTCACGAAGCTCTCCAGGTGGGTCGTACGTGCTGCGTAAAGCGTTCATGATGCCCGTTGTGTTATTGCCCTTTCGAGGAGTGGCCTTTTCCTTGCGGGTCGACCTGTTCAGTCTATCCTGCTCGCGATCGACAATTGACACAAGGCCTTCAACCCTAGTCCTAAGATGGTCCGTGATATGTTGGCGGGTTGCCAGTGATGAGGTTTCGTGAGCATCCAAGAAGGTCATTGGATTCGACGTGATTCCTTTTGCCCAGACATCCACCCACTTGTTCACGCTGCGCACCAAAGACACAAGTCGTGGGTATAGAGCCACAGCATTCTTGAATCGCGTCAAAAGCCTTTTACAAACAATGAGAACAGCTGGTGTGTCGAAAGAGAGAGAACTTACTCGAAGAGCACGGTGACCAGAGATGCGAAGATTTGATTGCCTGTGATGTCTTTCGCGTTGTGAGTTTGAGGATCCTTGAACGACCTTGCAGCCACTAGTTCCTCCATGCACATTTCAATCACATCCGAAACGGGTTCTATCTCTTGTAGAACCCGCATGTAGAGATCACTACAGTGGGAAGGGGTATCTGGTTGAGAACTGGGCGATAATTATTCCACAGAAAACCTTACTTGACGAGATGCTTCAAAGTGCTTTTGATGACAAAATCCGAAGACATATACTGCGTGAACTATGTAAGAACTCTGTGGAACTCAAAGTCTCCCTGACGCACCCTGAATAGAGGAAGGTAGCCTCGTTGAAACGAGAGCAATGTCTTGCTTGAACCTGCTCGGGTAGACACCTCGGGCCATTGTATTATCTCAGTGATGCGCAACAGGCCAGCCTCCTGCATAGCAATTGAGCAAGGAGGTCTCGAGAGATGATAAAAGGATTACCGTAGCGACATAAGAAGACAGAAGAAGCTGCATGGGGTATGAGCACGTATGATGGACTGATCAGAGCAAATATACGTACTTGACCATCCTCGGAGGTCTTAGACATGAAAGTTTAGATTAGAGAGTTTTTTTTCGAGTGGAGGCAACTGGCTACATACCCAAGCAGGATCAGACACACTCGCACTGGTGATCAGCGATTGGAAGGCATATATATCGAACGTCGTCTTGAAGCGAAAATGTCCAAGCATGAATCTTCCTAGTGAGTTGTGTACTTCGGTGGGCGAGCGTGCCCCCGAGGTGTTAGTGGGATAGAAGCCATCAGTACCCGATCCCACCATCTTTGTCAGACCCCCTTCGGACAGAAAGGGTGCGGTTGTATCAACCACAGATGCGCGGGAGGTGGATGCTTGAGGTGACGAATGAGAAGTGGCAGTTATATGTCTGAAGTTGCACGCCAACAGCCCTTTTTTACATTGACCTGTGCTCCAGAATTCCCTGCACACACCGTTAGGGCATTGAGTACTCTGAAGAAGGCCGTGATTCTGCGATGTGCTCTGAGCTGGGGATGTAGTTGTACGTCCACGCCGTGCGCGAGATCTCGTAGGAGAGGTTGGTGGAGAAGAAACCGGGGTTGCTGAGCCATGGGAGAATGGACACTTATCGCCTTTGTTACATCCCTCTGGGTTTCCCAAAAATCTGCATGGCTTTCGAGACATAAGATAGAGAGGCTGTTAACGAGGCGTGATTGAAGAAGAGGAGAGGTATCTGATGTGTGATTCGGATCGTTGGAGACAAGTTGGAAGTACGGTTCGAGATCTTGATCGATGTACTGTACACCTAGAATGAAGAATCAGCTGGGGCATGGGAGTTTTGCAATGACGAATCCGGAGATCGTCGCATCCTAAATGGAATCCACAACACAATGGCTGCCGAACACGCACTATGGCTGGTGGTAATGTTGGCCCTATAGCTAGAGAACTTGAATGTTTTATGCCTATGCATGTGCTAACGACGCATAGAACCGCGAGCAACTACGGCCTAACAAATGAGAATTCAGAGCGCGATTGACACTTAACGCTAGAGACGAACCGTTGCTGCCGTTAATGTTTAACGCAGAATTTTTGGCTCGGTCTTTTGGGTTGGGGTGGAACTGGGGGGAGAATGAGAGGCTTTAGCGGCCATGGCTAGGTCTCTGAGATCACAAGAAAGAAAAGCGAGCTGGACATTGCACTGTCAGTGTCACGGTCATGACCTCAGGTGTGGCGCATTCAGGGGCACCACTGTAGCGAAGCGCACGGTCCGCCAATCCGACAAGAGCCGCGCACCGAGATCCGAGTCAAGCTTGCCCAACATTGCAGACGCTCATTTCAGCCGGGCAAGCAAGGGCAAGATAAGTATCGGGAAATTCTGCGGGTATGTAGATTACCGCACTGCTGCGTTTCAGAGGTAAATACTGTTGAGGTGTGAGGAGTCTCGCCATCGGGCAAGCAGAGACAAACAAGTATTATACATACTACATCTTGTATTGGCTCCGGAATCCTTACTGTTTGTATGCTCTCTACATCGATGTCCTTGGGCTTTAACAAATACGAGTTATTTAACCGCGATTCCCTAGGAAAAGTGAAAGAATCAAGCGCTCGCCCAATGGGTGCTAAGTCGAAATATCAAATCAGATAGTATGCGATATCGATACGATTGCGTGAGCAATTGTAAATCTTGTGTTCTGGATTTATTATAATTGCTCCAGACCAACCCTATACTTAATTCCAAAAGGTAACACGCTCAGGGCGGCGTGATTGCTTCATGGCCCCGCCGTAAGTACTGTATAAAGGTGTTGAGACTAGACCAAACTGCACGCCGCATTGATTCCTGTCTAGAGCTCACTTGCACCGGAAAGTCCGTCATGCGACAATATCCCTGGGCTCGTGTCTTTGCGATGCTGGCCATGTCAAGGTCATGTTTACGGTGCCGTCGACGCACCAACCTGCATCTGCGACTGCCGTCATGAAACAATTTCACATATATCATAATCAATACCTAGTATAAGGTGCTAACGTCAAACGCAAATGTTTCAAATTCTGCCCCACGCATACGGGCTTTGCTGGACTCCTTGCTGCCTGGCCATTTCTTCAAAATCGAACGCGCGGGAGTTACTGGCATGTAATCGATGGCTGGAACCACCAATGGTCTCCCCACATTCAGGACACCGTGACTGTTGCATAGCTCCGCCACACTGATTAGGAAGGAATTGAGGTCAAGTTAAACTGCAAGCTATCATGAATTTTTCAACTTACATCTCCGATAGTGTACAGGTGACCATTTGGGCAGCGGTAGTAGTGTCCGCTGTGCTCTGATCGTATAAGTCAGCGACGATTGTGATAGTAGGCAAAACATTGCGCTTACGGAAATCATAGCTAGATCTCAACGCTTTGATGACAGACATTTGTTCTTCGAGAGAGACTGGTTGATAAAAGGTACCCAGTCGCAAAGAACTAGAAATCTGGTCCCATTCCTCGATAACAGTATGCGCGATGCCACTGAAATTCTCCAGGAGCCACTGGTTGTCCTCTGGAGCATCTTTGGCATTGCGATATTTCTCAGCAGTCTGTGAGACATGCTCTCTTGCGAACTTGGTTTTCGATTGCACTTCTTCTACTAACTTGTCGCGGAGCTCTGAGAAGCATTGCTTCTGGCGAATCATCGCCACTTTGAACCGAAAAGCCTCAAGGTCGCCCCGTAAGACATAGACGGTGGATTTGACTGCTTGGCGAAGCGACCCCGAGTTCTCGGCAATGTCGAATGCAACTTGTGCATCCTTAGAACATGTGTGGAGCATGAAACGGACATAGACGGCCCATTGCTGAATCTGCTCCGGCCCGCACGGTTCTGCTCGGCCAGCAAGAACTTCTAACCACTTTTGAGCCAGACCTGCCAGGGTAAACCGCAGGTCGAGCGTGATCCAGAATGCTTCGACCAAGAAGCGTTTGTCAGCACGGGGCTGGGGTTGTCCAACCTGCATCCTGGCCATACGCATCGCGTGCTCCTCTGGACGCCGTGGTGCGTGCGCGGGATCCTCGATGTTCT